>REGO01001602.1:0-27315 GCA_010120015.1 Rhombomys opimus | reverse complement strand
TGATGCATGCTATTTTGTTGTTGTTGTTTGTTTTTTTTTTTATATATATATATATATATATATATATATATATATATATATATATGTCAAGGGTTGCTTTATTTCCTAGTAAGTAGTCAATCTAGGGGAAAGTTCCAATGGCTGCTTAGAAAAATTATATTATTCTCTAAAGTGTTTAAGTGAAAAAGTCTGTGGGTACCTGTTACACCCACTTGACTTATGATGTTACTTAACCAGGATTTCTCTGGTTAAGAATTAAATTTTGTCTAGATGACCTGTCAATTTCTAAAAGTGGTACATTTAAGACACTCACTACTGCTGTGTTAGGATCAATAAGTGATTTGAGTTGTATCAATGTTTCTTTTATGAAAGTGGCTGTCCTTATGCATAAATGTTTAGAATTGTAATAGCAACGAGGTGGACTTTTTTTTTTTCCTTTAATAAATACATAGTGTCCTTCCCTATCTCTTCTGAGTAGTTGTGATTAACACTATTTTGTTAGTTATTAAAGAAACTATATATATTGGCTTCTTATTTTCATTTGTTTGGAGTACTTTTCTTCACTCCTTTACTCTAACATAAGTCTGTCCTGTGAGGTGTTTTTCTTGGATGCAGCACAAAGGTGAATCCTATTGTCTAATGCAGTCTATTAGTCCTTCTCTTTCTAGAGTGAAATTGGGACAGTTAATATTGAGAGTTAGTATTGAGCGGTGTTTATCAATTCCTATTATTTTATTGTTGTAGTGAGTTCTCATTTTTGATTAACGATATTTAAGTAACTTTATATTTTCTTTCATAACTTGTTTGTGTAAGGATATTAATTTTATTTAGAGATATTAAAACTCTTACCATTTTCTCCTCTTACATTTTTATATAAGAGGATTTTTATTGCAGAGCTTTTGCAGATGTCTCTTGAGGTTTAATTAAGACATGGAGATATCTATGTAGTTTAAAGCTGTGGCCTCTTCCTGGAGCTGTCTCTTAGCTAGCTACTAACATAACGTGATTCCTCCAGTACTCCATTCATCTCTTCATGTGGTTCTAACTGCCTACTTGACCAGGTCCCTCTCAACTTCCTTCTGCTTTCTTCTGCCTCCCTCAGCTTCTGCCTGTGTCTCTGCCTGCCAGGAAGTTCCACCTCTATTTCCTGCCCCAGCTCCAGGCAGCTGCCAGCTTTTTATTTTGCAAAAAGCCACATTTTTTTTGAACCTAACTGGAAAAGGTCACCTTCCCCACAGCAACTTTCTTTATTTTTAAAGGCAGGTTAGGAATTAACATTTACATATCCTGTTAGCCTGGCATTGCCAGCTTCAAATTAAAACACACTATTTCATAGCAAGAATACTCAGTATTTGTGGGTCACCCCAACACATTTTGTTTATCACAAAAATATTAAATGTCATTGATACAGTCATGAAGCTAGTGTTGTAGTATATAGGCCTCCCACTAGCCTGCCTTCTAGATTGCCTAGCAACCTCTGACATCATCACCTGCAGCTGCCTGGCCAGGTATACTCCAGGTGCTCACCAGATATAAAGAACCTGCCAGCCTTTTTCTCTCCTCTTTCTCCTTACTCTTCCCTCTCTCTCTCTGTCTCTCTCTCTTTCTCTGTCTCTCTTGCTAGCTCTCTTCTTCTCTCTCCTTTCATCCCTCTGTCTCTCTCACTGTCTTTCTTTCTATCTCTCTGTCTCTCTTTTCTCTCTCTTCCACCCTCCCCCCTCTCTCTCTCTCTCTCTCTGTCTGTCTGTCTCTGTTTCTCTTTCTCCCCACTCTCTTTCTATCTCTCCATCCTCATGGCTAACTCAGGCTCTAACTCTCCTTCCCTTCCCCCTCAAATAAACCTCTTTGTACCAGACCTGTTCCATGCTGTTCAGGTCCATATAAACATTGGTACTGAAACTGGAGGGGCTCTCCTGGCAGTGTCTGGACATACCAGGACCCCTTTTACCCACTGGAACACTTTTACCTGCCTCACTGTTTGTAATGTTGTACCAGATTCACAAGACCCCAAAAGACCACCACCAGGAGTCCAGTCCATTGCAAAACACATGAAGATCTTTTTATTACAAGCTAGTTTGGGCTCATGCACCCTCAATGCCATAGCAGTTGAGAGCAGAGAGCCTCATGTTCAGGTTAAGCGGTTGATTTAAAGAGTCCAGTTCTTCCCAGCACACCCAAAGCAGAGGAATTCCTGCCTGGCAAGCATCTATTGGTCGAAACACAGATGTTGCATTTTAAATTGATTGGCTATAGAAAGGTCCCTAAACCATTAATTGTCTGGCTTCCTTTGTTCAGCTCTCCTAGGAGAGAGAGGCCGGTTTCCTATCAGGAAAGAATGCAGTAGGACTAGTTCTTCCCCACAAGTGGCTGAACATGTCTCCGCCCAGCTGGCCTTTGTTCAGGCTTGTGCTTTAAACTTTTAATTCTTTGATCTCTAAGTTATGCTTTCTGGTCCACTGATCTCTACAATCTTGCACTCAATACCAGCTTGATTGGTGAGTTCCCTCACCTTCATTAGAACCTTTCCCTTAAGTGAGAGCCTGTTGGGAAAAGCCTGTTGGGAAGACTTTTCTCTTATTATTTTTACCAACTCCTGTGTGGTGACTCAAGGACCATCCTCAGCTGTTTATTAAAGATGGCAGTGAGACCATGTTTGCATTTGTAGAACTATAAATGTATATTTGGACATCTACAAGATATATTAACTTGCATTTGTTAACCATTAAATATTAGGACTTTAGGTTTTGCTCCTGTTAAGTTGGAGCCCTAAAAGTCATAAATACAGTCCATTAAAGTGAGAGCACAACAATTTTTGTATGACTTAGTATATCAAAAGTTCATAGATAAAAGTTCATAGTTATAAAAGTCTAAGATTATACTATAGATTAATAATAATATAATTTTGGAAGATAAGACTAAGCATATTCTAACCTTTTCGTAGAAAGATTCAGCACAATGACCAAGTTTGAACATAAATAAATGCCTCTAAAATTATAGATCTTAATTTAGAATATTGGTAAAAACCTGTACATAGTAACCAGTCCTTGAGTTATGAGTGTTAAAACCGACAATATGGTAGAAAGGTATAAAGCAATTTTAAAATTACATTCGTTGAAGCAGGGTCGAATCATAGATTGTAAAATATAACTTTGAATTTTTACAAAAATCCATACCAATTCGAAATGAGGCTTGTTGCTGTTCTAGTCTAAAAGGAGAAAAAATAAACAGTTAGTTATGATTAAGGAAGTCTTATAAATGTAAACCCAATGGAAAAAAAATATATAAATTGTTAGATAATAATTTAAAGCATATATATGTATATATATTTAAATATATATATATATTTAAGAGCAGAGTGTACAGAAATCAAGAAGAAAAGATTTTTTAAAGCTTGAAAATAGCACCTTAGAATACAGAAATATTAGAAGCCAGTGTTTAGAAAGCACTTGGCTTGGAATTTTGCAGGAGTGGGGGAGGGCCAAAGTGCAAGGCAAGGCAGAGTTCTTATAGGGGGAACCTCATCCTCAGGAAAGGATAGGGGCAGAATTGCCCTAAGTCAAGATGGCCGTTAAACCATGTGGAGATGGTAGTGAAGCCATAGCTCCACCCACCTCCTCCCAAAACCAATATGGTTGCAGGTGTTCCAGTGGGAAATTTAAAATGTTGCCCATGGGAGCCTGAGGCAGCAGTATAAACCTGTTTGTGGGGTCCCCAGCAATTACCTAGATGCAGGTTGTCTGTCTGAAGCTTATTTTTCGCACTGCTCAGAGCATGAAGCACTTGGCAGTGGCAAGTAGCTGCCACAGGCCACTGCTGTGGTCCATGGGACAGATTTGTAGTGCATGGTAAGTCAGTTGAAGGAAAGTAAAGATTTTTAGGCATAATTAGAGCAGAAAAAAAATCTGTTATAGCCATCCATTGTCCCATAGGAATCTGAAAGTGTTCCCGGAAAACCAGGCAAGACCCTCCCAGTTTTCAGCACCAGTGATGGGACATATTAAATAATGATGATAAGGCATACAACAGACTTTATATGAAAGAGGTTTATGAGATGGAGATGAAGATAGAGAGAGAAGGGAGAGTGGGACTGATGGGGGAAAGAGAGAGAGGGCCACCCTGACAGAGAAAGAGGAGAGGGCAGGGAGCCAGGAGAGGGCAGGGTGCCAAGAGAGAGCTGGAGAGAGCAAGAGAAGAGCAAGAGCAAGACAGGGACAACCTGGCAGTTCCTTTAAGGAACAAGGGAACCATGCCTTCCAGGTGTGGCCACCTGGCCTGAGACACATGATGACATCATAGGTTGCTAGGCAACCCAGAAGCAAGTGCCCAAATACTAACAACACTGCCTGGTTTCTCTCTAATGCTGTGTGACTTCAGCATGTAGCTGTCAGAGGTCAGAATAGAATGAAAGCACAGACTACAGAGACTGCTTGCTCCTTCCACTTGCTTCTTCAGACCAAGCTTTGACATTGTTGGAGTACATTTGAATCATTTGTCTATGAATTTGATCCCAAATTCCACGGAGAGTCCAATTCCTACACATGGTTCTGGCTCTTGCCCTGGCTACATGAGCCTTCTCACTGCTGCTTGCCACTGCTCACCTACCCCTCCTGTGTACTGCCTCTTCCTCCACTTCAATGAATTCTCTATTATGAAAACCTGGCTACATTTGAAGCCACAAAAATTGGTATACAAAATTTGCAACCACTCATGAGAGACCAAAAGATTAAAAATCAGTGGCTATTATTTTAAATTTTAAAACAAAGGCCTGAATTAAGTCTAGCTGGGTGTAAATATGTCCATCCACTTTCCAGGAAGGGCTAGCCATAATGCCCTGAGGGGAAGAACTTGCCTTCTGCATTCTTTCCCCACCCACTGGAGATACAGTTGCTAGGAAACTGGCCCATCCCCCTTGGAAGGGACACCACACCATGAATGGTTTGGGAGCCTTCTTATAGCCAATCAATTCAAAATGCAATATTTCTTTTGTATCTCGACCAGTAGATGCTTGCCAGGCAGGAATCCCCCTGCTTTGGGTATGCTGGGTGTAACTGGAATCTTTAAATCACCCAAATAACTGGAACACGAGGCTCTGAGCTCGCACCGCTTCTGCAGTGGGGGTGTGAGCCCAAGCTACAGCTTGTAATAATTTGTAATAAAAAGATCCTTATGTGTTTTGCAACAGACTTGACTCCTGTTGGTTGTCTTTTGGGGTATTGCAATTCGAGCACAACACTCATTGCCATAAATTGCACCTAAATATTTTCTCTCTAAACTTGCTCTACTCTAAGCTTCCAAAGTGTTATCTTAATAATCTACTTCCCAACTCTTAAAAAAAAAAAAACAAAAAACCAAAAACAAAAAACTTTTTTCTCTGATTTCCTTACACTCTGCTCTCAAAAAATAATATCTTAAGATTAGACTGTGAACTATCTAAGAATTTATAACTTGCTTATTGGGCATGATGTTTAAAATTTACATTCAAACTCTTATTTACAATGTATATGTGTATGCATATGTGTTTGGAACATCTATAGAAGCACAGATGTTTTAAAATAGCAGCCATGGGGCCAACATAGCTTAATACAAACTGCCTTGTGACTCCACCATCTTAAGAAAACCACATGGCATAATGCGACATGTACGAGCCTCTGATTCTTGAGGGGGTATCTGTTACTTTATCTCACTTAAGGAACCAGGCCACAGCGGAGGACAGTGCAGCCACTCTTGATGAGAACTGATGGACTAAGATCAGAAAGGAGAGGAGGACCTTCCCTATCAGTGGACTTGGAGAGAGGCATGCATGCAGAGGGAGGAGGGAGGGTGGGACTGGGAGGCGAGGAGGGAGGAGCTTATGGGGGGATGCAGAATGAATAAAGTGTAATTGATGAAAAATTTAAAAAAAAAAGAAAAAAAAGAAAGCAAATCTCATTTCAAGTTGCTATATATTTTTATATAAAGTCAAAGTTATACTTTAATAACATACTGTATATGTGATTCAATTCTGGTTCAAACCATTCTTTATGTGGTTATAAAAGGTTTATTTAGATTAACAAGCTAATTTAAAATGTATGCCTAATTACTTCAGTGTTTGCTAGCTCTTGGATGCATGAATGAATGCTGTTT
This sequence comes from Rhombomys opimus, assembly GCA_010120015.1. NCBI lineage: Eukaryota > Metazoa > Chordata > Mammalia > Rodentia > Muridae > Rhombomys > Rhombomys opimus. The sequence continues at coordinate 21,192 of REGO01001602.1, read as the reverse complement.
CTCCTGACACTACCTGCCTGTGCTCCTGATTCACCTTTAGGCTTTCTGGTCCTGCTGTCAGCCACCTTTGCTCAGGATTCACCTCTAATCTTTCTGGCCAGTGGATTTGGTATAGTAATTTTAAAGTTGTCTTATACAGTTCTACTGTATCGCTGACTCTAGAAAGGGCTATTGCTCACCCTTTCTCTCTGTCTCTCTGTCTCTGTGTGTGTGTGTGTGTGTGTGTGTGTATGCTCTCTCACTGTCTCTCTGTCTCTGTGTGTGTATGTGTGTGTGTGTGTGTATGCTCTCTCACTGTCTCTCTGTCTCTCTGTCTCTCTGTCTCCCTCTCTCTGCTGTTAAGGTTAACTCAGCATGTAACTCTTCTTCCTTCCCCTTCCCCTTTAATAAACGTCTTTGTATCAGACCTGTTGTGTGGTGTGCAATTCCATATATCTTGTAACAGTTAATTTTGCTTATGGATAAGGAAAATAACACATTTAATTTTTGCAAGCATTTCCAAGTGCCTGGATGACTGCAATACATTTGAATATTCACACATGCAAGCTTGGAGAATTAGTCAAATTTTATTGTAATGTATTTATTTTGTATGTGTCCCAGCATGCATGCATGGAGGCCAAAGCATAATTGAAGGAATTGGTTCTTGACTGCTACCATGTGAGTCCCATGGAAGAAACTCAGGTCATCAAGCTTGGTGGCCAGTATCTTTCACATACCAATCATCTTCACAGCCTAGTGACCGCCTCAAAGAAGAAGAAATATATGGAATTTTATACTCATATCCAGAATAAAGTTTGTTTAACTAAAGTTAGGTGAGTTATTTTTAAATCCCCTAATAAATTAACTTTTCTTGGCCAGAAATAAAATTAAAAAGCAATTAGTTGCTCATAATGAAACATTGTAAAAGCCAAGTTATTGACAGAAAATTATTTATGCATTCAGAAATTATTAAGATGAAAATTTGAAACTGTTAGAGATAAATGCATTTGAAGCCCATCTTTTTTAAAGATGTTCACAGTGTTCAAATTTATTCAGAACCAAAACCAAAACAAAACATAAAAACATATTGTTTATTAACAAAACCCAGGATTCACTGATTATTAAATTCCTTTTTTTTTTTTTAATATTCTACCCCTTCTTCAATCTTATGAGTTGTTGGAAAATTTCCCACATTGTCAAGACTTCCTATGTGTTTTATCTGAGAAGGAGATAGAAATATGTATAATTTCTAAACTCTCACTGATTTTCTTTACAATATATTCTGTGATAACAACTTGCCAGGATATCTCCATTGTCTTAGCATAATTCCTGAGATTGGATAGATTTTCCTCCTCATAAAATTAACCAAGAGGTATTTTACCTTTGACAGAATACATTTATAAATGTGATATTTTGCTACTGCGCTTGAGTTAAACATGTATCTTTGTTATTTATTTCAATTGCTTATTGTTCTCTTATAAAAAAAGATTAATACACAAGAAAATTTGTTTTGAAAAATAATGGCCTATCACATCACATGTGGCTCAGTAAAAAAGCAGGCAAACTTTTGGCTGTTTGTCCATTGCTGGCCTTTGTGCTAATAGCTCAAAGTGGGAACTCAGAGGTGATGCCTTTGCTGGCCCCTTCATATTGTCCCTGACACAGACAATAAGTACTGTGGTTTTGGTCAGGGTCATGCTGTCAGCAGTGTGAAATGCTGTTTTTTAAAATAGTTCCTGGCCACTAACCTGTTACATACATATGACAGGAAGATACTTGGATCTCCAGTATCTGCAACACACATGGTATTTTTAGTTTTCTGCCTGGGCACTCGTAACATTTTTCCTTTGTCCTTGGCATTGTATGGCTAAAATAGGGTACAACTAGATCTTTCTGTTCTTAAGAGAGATCTCTGGAACTCTATGAGCTCTTTCAGTGTATTGGTACTTTCACTTCATCATAATTCTGTAGACCTTTACATCATCCTTGTATTTTTTTCTCCATGATGAACAAAAAGTATATTTTGACATGTGCTTATTGGCTCAAGATGTTTATTGGAGTTTATATTTCTTGATTATCATGTACATCCTTTTGTTTTTCTTTCAATGTGCCAATATTATTATAATTTTATTTTAGATGGATGCCAAATTTGAGTTAAACTCACCATGTACCCCAGATTGCTTCAAACTTGTGTTAACTCTCTTGTTTCAGCCTTCCAGAGTGCTGGGACAAGAAGTTTGACAACATTATATGGCTTGTTTTCTGAATTCTTGTTAATCACAGAAAGTTTCATTGAATCTGGGGGTTTAAAAAAGTGCAACTGTGGAGACTGTGAGCTCTGTGACTACCTCAGGGGGATTGTGCCAAATGTGGCACTCTGAACTCCTAGCCTTTACACATTATGTCTATATTTGTGTGATTATGCTTGAATTCTCATATATATCTTTTACTTCACAGTTCAGGTCAGGAATTCAGGTCATAACATTGACTATCATTTTTCTCCCATTCCTGTATTACAGTATTTAACAACATTATATATTATTTACATAAAATTATTTGTGTGCTGAAAAGTGTTTTGATGACATATTCTTAGTTTTGGTTTGTGTGTTGAACTTGACTACTTTCATTCAGTCACAGTTTTCTAGTCTTTTACTTCATTTCTGTATTTTTTTTTTTATCCATGATGAACAAAAGGTATATTTTGATATGTACTTTTTGGCTCAAGATGTTTATTGGAGTTTATGTTCAGTTGCTGGTGCATTCTAAATAGCAATAACTTTGTAAGCAATTATCTGTGCCATGGCCCCGTCCCTATGGGTATTCTAAATGGCAACTTGAAAATCTATTTGTATTTCCTTTATCTCCCAGGTATAGAAATCAATTTCATTTCTCTGACTTGCTTAGAATTTCATAAAGATAAAGTAGCTCCTGATGCACCGTATCATCCTTAGATATTTATGTGCACCATTTGGTGTGTGTGTGTGTGTGTGTGTGTGTGTGTGTGTGTGTGTGTACTAATGGCAGGCCCTCCATCATCAGTGTGTGTAGACATATTTGTTTTATTTATTTTATTAGGTTCTTGTATCTTTACCTCCCTTCCAACTCTTATTCTATCCGAATCCCTTTCAACACTCCCAATACCAGGTAGGATAGAAAGAAGGTTAGAGTCGAAAGGGGCATAGATCTCACTAGGCTGCTTTCTGCTGATTAGGGACATTGAAGATACCAGAAGATGGAAAAATGTCATAGTGGACCACTTAAGGGGAAGGAAAAGAGTGATTTCTTCTTGAATGTGTGCTTGGAGTTCCTGCCAAGTTCTTCTTGCAATGGCACTTTACCATCATAGCACTCTGTGTAACAACCTTCCTTATGCACTGAAAAGACAAAAGAGCAGCATTCTACTTAAATTCCTCAATCCACATACCATGGAAAACAACTATTCTTTTTGTTAGTCATGTATTCATTGTACTCTTTCAGTATTTTAAATATATTCTGTGGTTAAGCATCACACACAAATATTTATATTCTGATTATATTTATATATGTATATTTAAATATGATATCTGAAAGACAAGAGTCTCTCAGGAGGCTGAAATGGAAATACACATTGACACAATGTGGGAATACTAGATGTAACCATAAGAACAATGTTTTATGACAAAATGAAACTGAATGTTAGGGTTAAGGATATGTAATGGGGGGATTGGGGCTGGAGAGGTGGCTAGCTGGTTAAGAGAAATGCCTGCTCTTTTAAAGTAGGTGGGTTTGATTTCCAGTACCTTTGTGGCAGTTCTAAACTGTAACCTCAGTTCCAGGGGATTCAACACCCTATTCTGGACTCTGTCACTACAGGGCCAGAGTGTGCTGCATCGATGAACATGCAGGCAATCAACTGATTCACTTAAAATAAAATAACAATTTTAAAAAGAATATGAAACAGGAGACTAAGGAAATAGCTCAATCTAAAAGTGTTTAAAGCACAATAAACCACTGGCACTGAATGTACCACAGCCTACAGGACACTAGACTCATATAATCTAAAGATTCAGACATGGGTTTATCAGTAGAGAACATCTTTAGAATGACACCTGAGATTGTTCTCTGCAATTAACATGCACGGAGATATGTTTACATACTGCACACACATGTACCTCCACCCATATGAAAACATACACAAATACCTGCATATATACTTATAAAAAGGAGCTAAATTCTAAAAAAAAAAAAAAAAAAAAAGTTAATGATAGGTTAAATTTCTTCAGTTTATTTAGCAGACATAAAAGTGATTATTTGGTAGAATAATCATGGCCCACAGAAATCACTTAATATAATAAGCTGAAAATTAGAAATGAAGTTTATACATTTGTGTTATAGAATAGACACTGTGTAGTAAACACAGTGTGAAAATTCATTGCCTCTAGTTTCATGACAGAAACACTCATAGACCAGTTGTTAGGACTGTTGACAACAGGGATCATAGACTTTGATGCTGTGGCTTTCTCATGCCCCAAACATCTCCCTTCATTTACAAAATTTCCTCCAAGATAGCACAAATAAAACTATTGAGTCAAGGATATGATGGATCATCTACAGTGCTTAATTTTCAGAAGGACCTGGGAAACAGTAGAACTAAATCCTCTCTCTGTCTCATTTTTTTTTAATTTTATTTAATTATTTATCTATCTATTTATTTATTTATTATTACAATTTATTTACTTTGTATCCCACTATAGCCCCCTCCCTCATCTACTTCCAGCGGAATCCTTTCTCCTTCTTCTCCCCCTATGCCCTTTCCCTAGTTTCCTGATAGGGGAGGGCCTCCTCCCCTTCTATTTGAACCTAGGATATCAGGCCTCATCAAGGCTGTCTGCATTGTCTTCCTCTCTGGCCTGGCAAGACTGCACCCACCCCACAGGAGGGAGTTGATTAAAGAGCAGGCCACTGAGTTTATGTCAGAGACAGTCCCTGTGCTCCTTACAGGCAACCCACTCGGAAACTGAGCAGCCTCTGGGTCCTCTCCATGCATGGTCCTTGGTTGGAGTATCAGTCTCTGCAGGGCCCCCTTGGCCCAGGTTTTTGGCTCTGTTGTTCTCCTTGTGGAGCTCCTGTCTCATCCAGGTCTTTCTATCTCCCTCTTCTTCCATGAGGATTCTGGCACTCTGCCCAAAGTTTACCTCTGTGTCTCAGTATCTCCTTTGATACCCTGATGGGTAGAGTCTTTCAGAACTCCTATGTGGAAGGCTCCGGTCCTGTTCCTTGTCTTCTCCTCCTTCTGATGTCTATCCTGTTTGCCCTTCTGAACAAGGATTAAGGATCTTCCCTAGGGTCCTCCTTGTTATTTAGCTTTTTTAGGACTGTAGATTCGAGTATATTTATCCTATATTATATGGTTAATATCCACTTATAAGTGAGTATATACCATATGTGTCTTTCTGTGTCTGGGATACCTCTCTCAGGATAATCTTTTCTAGATCCCACCATTTGCATGCAAATTTCATGATTTCCTTGTTTTTAATTGCTGAGCAGTATTCCATTGTGTAATTGTACCACGCTTTCTGTATCTGTTCTTCCATTGGGGTCATTATGTATTTTTAATACTACTCTTAACTGTAGGGATTGCCATAGAAACACTGAAGTAACTGCAACTTATGTTATTCTTTACCTTAGAATCTGCTTCCAGATGCCTTAAGTAGAAGATACTGACATTAGAGTATTACAGATATTAGGTCAAAAACTACACATGAAAACAAACTTGTAGTGCTGACATCCTGCATCTGAAAAGGCAGAAAAGCAGAACTCACACTGGAGAGCAACTATTAAAACTTTCTATGGTACTAAAGTGCATGAAGAAACCTGGAGGACAGTTCCTGATGAATGGGACAAATCCTTAGATTAAGAAGCCAGAGGAAAATTCTAATTATACAGACTCAAGAGTCAAATACCACTGCATGAAGCTGTGAAGGCATTTAAGGACACAGAGCAAGAAACGTGATATTAATGAAAATTTAAAAGCCAAGTACAAAAGCCAGAGGGGTGCACTGACAAATTATAAAGGGACTCTTATGTTGTGTTAATACAGAGAAGAAAAAAAAAAAAAACAAAACAAAACAGTAACACCCTCAAGATAGACTTAACAGAGTTGAGAAGATGGATAATTCATCAAATTAAGGTCAGTTGTGACCCTGTTAAGTTCATGATACCAAGTACAATTAGGAGATTTGAGGTGACGACAACAAACTGCATATTTAAAGTCACTGAATAATCACCTTTTAATCCTGAGTGTATTTACAAATGTGGACACTTGTTAATATACAACTACAAGGCCACTTCCTTTCTAGCAAGTAACATAAGAAATTACTATATTGCAAGACTAAATGTCCTCTTTCCCTCTCTCTCATTGCTAGCAGTGAATAGACTCTACACCACTACTATTGGAACCCTTTGTCATTGCAGTAAATTGACCATGAAACAAATTTATTTCAGGACTTAGGTAAGACTGACAGGAAGTATCTAACAGGGTAATTATGTGAATGGATTCTAAGGAGGCCATTACAAAGGAACAGTGTGAAATTACACATTAAATAAAGGAAATATTCACTGACTAGTATCTAACCTCCCAAATCCAAGTGTTGAAAACATACTCCAATGTGACTGACACTTTTAGAGGTAGTGAATTATTGACTGATACATTCATAAGAATATTGTTGACCTAAAAATAATTCATGGGTTCAACTGGGCTCTGTTTCAACTGTTTAAGAGTATAAAAAGGCTGGCTGCATCATCTTCCTCTGTGGCCTGGCAAGGAAGGTGACAAGTGGGGAGACAAGGTAGGGGGCTACAGTGACGGTAGAAAGTGAATAAATTGTAATATATAAATATAATTAAATAAAAATTTTAACAAATAAATACAATAAGATATAGACAGTTTAAAAACTTCCAGAGGACTATCATCAGATCCTGGCTTGAAATCTCAGCTTCTAAAACTTTAAGGAATCAAATTATGTGGGCATCAGTCTCTTAGTCAGTTTTGCTTTATTAATGAAGTTAATACCAAAAATTTAACATTGTGAACGAGTTCTCATATGACACAGAAATTAACATGATTATAAAACTTCAGGAACCAGAGTGAATGTGCTTTGAGGTGGCATGATGAGATGCCATCATGAACTGATGATCTATATTGTAATGGAAACCAGTCAGAATCACCATGGTGAAAGCAGAGAATGCTATTGACGTATTTAGAGAAGTGGAGTGCTGCCCAATACCTATGTCAGTTATTATTTCCATTGCTGTGATAAACTCCCATGTCTAAATGCAATGTGGAGAGCAAAGGGATTATTTAATCTTATGTCTTGTAGCCCATCATTCAGGGACATCAGGGCAAAAACTCAAGGTGAGAACCTAGAAACAGAAACTCATGCAGAAGCCATAGAGAAATGCTGTTTTACTGGGTTTTTGCCTAGGATTTATATAACTTGTTTTCTCATCACCCAGGAGCAAGTTTCCCAGGAGTGGCACAACCCACAATAGGGTTGAGCAAGAGCCTGCTGGGCATCTGGTCCTACACAGTGATCACATCCTTGGTCTTCCCAGAACAAAACCATATGCATTTGTTTAGAAATTTTTTTTTTTGAGTTATGGGAAAGAGCTTTAAATCTTGGCCTTCAGTTTCAATCTCTGAGACCCCACAGATTACTTCCAAGAGTTGATCAAAACTCTCAGAAGCGGCTCTTCTTATCTTTGAATGAAAGAAAAAAGCACATTTAGTAAATATCTATCTCATGTCTGCATTGAACTAACTTATTATATCTATAAATTAGAGGATGAACCCAGGAGATAGCAAAATACAACACAAAAATAGGTAAGTTGAGATGCAAATGGATCTTGTTCTGAGGGTAACACACCTTGAAATGTGCAGTGTGTTCCACTCTTTCCCTTCAGTACAAAAAAAAAAAAAAGAGTAGAACCAGGAACAGTTAAAATCATGTTAAAACCTAATCTATATTTATAAAAATGCAACACAGAGAAAGACTGGGCCTTTCTCACTTTCTGCACTCCGAAAGGTCAGGATGTTCTGAACGTCTTGTCAGCTTAGGAAGTAAAATTCAACACATTTGTAAATTTGATTGTACTATATTATTTTTCCAGTTGTGAAATAAGTCAGGATGAGATGTAAGTGCTAACAAAATTAAGAGATTGTTTTAATTAAATACGTTTTGATTTAGGCTTTCAGTCATTATGGAGATCCTGGAAAATGACCTCCAAAAAAACTCCAAGGAAGACAAATTACTGCATCTCAAACAGCCCTCCACTGAATAAAGCAAGTGGGTTGATTTTATGTTCCTTCCCATTGAATCCATACTTTATCCCATGCCTCAGGCAAGAGGATCCTAGCTTTTTAGAACTAATAAGCAATTCATAGCAATTCAAGAAGATGGCTCTTCCTCTGCCAGACAGCATCAATGACTAAAGACCAAGTGCTCCAGTGCATGAGCCTATGGGGGACATCCCTTACTCAAGACACCATAGAGCTTACTGTAACTTCAGTTACAATGACTAAACATTAGAAATTACCCAAATTCAATAAAATGCTATATTTCAATAATAAAAATGATCTAATAACAAATATTAAATAATACTTACTAGTAAAATATAGAGAATGTTCATGAATGATTTTTCAGGATAAATCTGAAAATTTATCCTGAGTGATAGAAGCCAGACCAAAAATAATCTACTCTGTGAATTTAGTTACAGAATTTTCTGAAAACTGACACCAAAGTATGTGTACAGAAAGTAGATTGGGGGCTTCTTAAACCTGAGTAAGATGGAGAAATATGGGAAGAAGAGATCAGAAAGTGCATGGTAAGAATTTTTTAGGTAACCAAGTGTTTAGACTCTTGTCAGTGGAGATCTTTCTTCTTGCACGTTTTAATTATTTTCCCACAAAAGGTCTGTATAAACCTTAATACACTGATTCAATCTCCACTTAACCAAAATGAATACCACTAGGAGCCTAGGTTTGTCCCTGACCACTCCAGTTGCCAGAATACCATTTTTACGTGTTCATAAGATATATTTTAATGGAAATGTCATTTGATATTTCTGAAGCATTTGACTATAATCACAGGTGAAAGTGATGTTTTTTTGTTTGTTTGTTTTGTTTTTGTTTTGTTTTGTTGTTTTTTTTTTTTTAGACAAAAATCTTTATCAAAAGGCTTCTATATGGTTTTAACCCAGACAGCAGGTTTGTCACAATTTTTTCAGGGTGTTATCCTGAGGAGTTTTTGTACCTCTAACACATTGGTTTTAGAATATGGGGTGGAATGTCTCATGTTGAAAACATTGTCTAATCCCCTTTGAAATATCAGAGGCTACCAAACTAGGTAAATTTAGTGTCATATGTGATTGGTTGAGATCATACAGAAAAGAAGGGACTTTGAGTAAAACTTAGCTCTTTCTTTATTTTCTAAGACCCTTCTCTTGATGATTAATTACTTTATGGCTCTTCACCCTTTCTATTATGCTTTGGGCAATTATCAAAATCTCTTTTTACTCACATTGGCCTCACTGAGTGGTTCAGTTACACTTAATGAGCACACAGTGTCTCACCTTAGCCTGCACTGAATTCATTCGCTTTCCACCAAAGAAAAATTATTAGTCTCAAAGAATAATTTGCATACAGAATCAGCCACCTGCTTTGTGTTTTTCCATCTTATCTCAACCACACACAGAACTTCAGCTCTGCATTATGCTAATATTGTACAAGTGCCAGGTGACTCCACTTCAAAATTCATGCAACAGACAAAAATTACTGCTCTCCGTCACCTTTAATGGTGATGTCTCTTCAGGAGCATCGTGAAACTGAAAAAGGTTATAGGAATCCAAATGAAATATTGTGAAGCCATGTATTCTTGTTGAATCATTTGTCAGTCATGTTCCTGCTTATTACAATTCAATTTCTGATTCAGCTCAGCAGCACTGGAAATGCATAAATGACACACCTTACAGATTTCCAAAAATAGTTTAACATCCATCATTTTTAATCACAATTGATAAAAATCATTAGCTGATACCTGATTCAAAATAAATAAAGTCTCTTTAACATGTGAATGGGAAGGTAGACTATAAGTATTGTGTGGGTTTGTGCACATGGAGTCACATGCATGTGTGTGCACATGTGAATGAAGACCAGTGGTTGACATAAGATGTTTGCCACGATTTTTACACACCCTATCATATATGGATGTCTGTACACACATGTATACATATATAACATATCTGTTATATATCTATTCAACCCCTCCCATGCCCCCATGTCTCCCTCTCTCTCAAATGATGGCTTATTTCTTCTTCTTAATTATTATTATTAAATATATTTGTATAATTAATAAATATATAAATACAAAAACTTTAGCATGTTTAACGTTGCTCGGGTAAATGTGACTTCAGGACTGACCTATCTGGGATTCTCATTCATGAAAACACTCGCTGGTTGGATAAACTGTCTGTTGAACAAGAACATGAAGCTACCCTTGTCAGCCATCGTTTTGCTAGGGTGACAGATGAGGCACATGCATTTGGCTTCTTTAGCTGGGTATTGGAGCCCGAGACTCAGGCACTCATTCTTGTATAACTTTACCAAGCTAACTGTCTGCTCAGTCTCCAGCACAACTTTTTTGTTTGCTTATTTTTTGCAAGAAAAAAAAAACACCTCAGTTTAAAGTGACTCTATTATTAAGTGCAATTTATCCACAACTTGTAACTAGGTTATGGCATCTTATGTTAAAGCATCCATGGTAAGAATCTTTATCTAATCTCCAATTTCTAAAACAGTTTTACAATGAAATAGCTTTATTGGTCACTCAAGGAAACATTCAAAAACCTAGCCTTGACACAGCATAATACCTTTTCCCCAACGGTCTGTCTGGCACTCCTTAGAATGTTTTTGTCTTTGTTGGATTGGTAGAATATTTTTCTTTCTTTAGGCTTTAACTCAAGACATCTAGATACCCATTTGCGCTTTCACAGATGGTCTTTAGTGATGATCCACATCATTAAAATTATAATGAAATTATATGTAACATCATATGTACATATATGTATGTATCTGTGTAACATTTACATGTAATTGAATTTCTTTTTTTTTTTTAAGAATTTATTTACATATACAGTGTTCTGCCTGAATGTGTGCCTGAAGGCCAGAAGAGGGCACCAAATTTCACAGATGGCTGTGAGCCACCATGTGGTTGCTGGGAATTGAACTCAGGACCTCTGGAAGAGCACCCAGTGCTCTTAACCTCTGAGCCACCTCTCCAGCCCCGTAATTGAATTTCTAAATTACATTTCCTACTTTATTAAATGGATACTGCAGTGGCTAATTCATAGCAGTGCAGTGAGATTTTTCTGAAGATTTTTAACAAATATTGATTACAAAGATCATCTCAGATTGTGCCTCCAAGACAGTCAGTCAGTTCTATATTTTATTTTATTTAACCAATAAACAGAATTTGTCAAACAAGAGAGACAGTTAATTAAGTAAAGTATGTAAAAAGTACAGAATGAATATGTCTATGTTGGTATAATTTTCTCTTCTGAGGTGAGTTATAACAGAGTATTCGGAGTACAGACTGCTTGCAACAGGAATGGTAGCTGTGCCCTCTTCCGTTTCAAATACCTGTAATTATTTGTCTGATCATAGCCACAGTTATGAGTTACAATGTTTTAAAAGAAATTTCTGTCTATATTTCAATAAAAGTAGAGCCAGTTTTAAGTGACACTTGTTTTTGTTTATTTATTTATTTATTTATTTAATTATTTTTGGCTGGTCCACTTATTAGTGGCTTAATATCTAGACAGATTTTTATAGGTAAAATTTGATACTTGATAACATAAAGCCAGTTTAAGGAGACTTGCAAATGATCATGTATACTGACGTAGATCATTCTTCTTTCCCTCACTCACTACCAAGGTAATTTAAGACAAAAGTTTGAGCACCACAGCTTGTCTAGGAAGACACACTGAGCAGAACAAATAGAAACTATGAATCTCAAGATACATTGCTGGAGACATTCAAAATCTTCATAGAGAAGTAGATTTTCATGCAAAAACAATGTTACCAACTGCAAGAGACTGAAGGAGCCTATTACTATAGGCTTGCCAAATAAAACAATACTTGTCAAATAAAACAATACTTGTGAAATAATAACAGAAAAGATGAAGGAATAAGATTGTGTACAGTAAACAGTTCTTTTCTATTTTTATTTCATTAAAAATAGATTTTTTTCATATAATATATTTTGATTATGATTTCCCTTACCTCAACTCCTTCCAGAACTTCCCAGCCTCTCACACCCAATTCCACAATAAACACTTTGAAATGTCAAGAGAGACCACAGGTAACTCAGAATTATAAAGTCTTATGGCCATGCTGGTGACTCATGCATATAATTCTGAAACAAGGATGGTTGAATTACTAGTCTGAGAGTGTCTTGAACTACATAAAGGTGGTGAGACCAAAATGAGTTTTACTCTGAGTATAGCATGTGTCTATATCTATTTCATCTGTATTATAAACACAGACACATACACACACAAATAAACATGTTAGAAACAAAATATATGCAGCATATTGTGTAACTGTATTTGTGCAAGCTTATACTATGTACACATGTATATATGTGATATATTTGCCTTTATTTTCGTCTTTCACTTCAGCAATCAGAGAAAAGTATAAATGGAATACTATAAGTAAGTAAGGACAAACTATCTAGGCCACATAGAAAAGAAAACAATAACCCAAATGAAGTTTGAAATATAAAATACCACATAATATACAGAGCAAAAATTAATAAGAGGTGATTCATTATTTAACGTACTTGCTGCACAATCATGCAGAAATTGGTGAGATCCTCAGCAGCCACATAAAAGCATAGATTGTTGGGATACTTCTGTAATTCCAGTAGAGGCAGAGACAAGCCTTGGGGTACACCATCTAGTCATCCAAGAACAATTCATGAGCTCCTTGTTCAGTGAGAGTCCCTGTCTCAAAAATCAAGATGTGAAAGATGTCCAGTGTCAACCCATGGCCTCCAATCACGAGTGTAAGTTCCCAAACATGCACACAACCGTATGTACATACACACTCTAAAAAATATGCCAATCGCAAAGGATGAAATAAACAGCAGAAGGGACAAAAAGACAAATCAAAGTATTTGGAGAAAAATGACCTAAGGGAATTTTAGAACTAGTATACAATGTTCAGGTATAGAGGGTTGGAAGAGTGCCACACAGACAGGCAGAAACACACACAACTGTCCTATAAAAAAGGCTGCTTTGAAACCTAAACTCCAAAGATTCCAAAAGATCACCCACAAAAGAATGGGAGCTGTCTCTGACATCAAGCATTTCAGGAACAACTTTGAAGATGACTGATGTAGAACTGACTGAGTCATTCATTAAACAGAAAAAAAATAACATTTTCACATCAGGAAAAGTGTAATTCTGAATGTTGATTCTTACTATAGTAAAGTCTTTAACTGTAAAAGACTTAAAAATATTTCTAAGTATAGAAATAAGATGAGTGCCAATATGTATACTTTTACATATAAAAATATATTAAATAACCCAATTCATAGAAAGTAGATTGGAGATTAGAAGAGCCTGAAAAATGAAAGTGAATGGGAAATTGCTGTTTAAACCATACCCAAGAATTTTGTTTGGTATGGCAGAAAAGCCAAAGAAATATATAATGTTGATAATTATAAAAAAAATTGTAAGCAAACACTAACTTTGAATTACACACTTTAATGTTTAAGTATCAAGTTTTGTGTTATATATAGTTTACTATCATTTAGGAAGAACTTCCATATGGAATAAATAGAAAGATATAACAATACCTCAGCTATTATTTAATTTACATTTTAATTATTTATGTCTCTCTGTGTGTGCATGTGTGTTTGTGCACTTGTACCATGACATACAAGTAAAGGTTATAAGGCCTTTTACAGGAACCCATTCTCTTGTCCCCAAGTAAGTCTTAGGAAAAGAACTCAGGGTACCAGGCTTTACATCAGATATCATTACTACCTTAAATACTGAGCCATCTCTCTGACCCTGTCTATTACTTTTAAATGATTTTAGCTGCAATATATGGTTGACTACAAGAAACACTTAAATTCCAACAAAGAAATAGGATAACTAATAACTACAAATACGGTATATCATTAGAGAACAAAACAATATAATAAGCAATTATCTCTTACTTCTACAGGGAACAATATCAAAACTCTAACAGTCTGTCTGTTGTCCCTTCAACTTGGCAGTGTCCATAATGCTGTGGTTTCTCTCATACTTCCACATTGTACTCCATGTTCATTTCCAGCTAACATTTTAGCTTTGTTAGTTGCTGCCTTTCCATCCTTGTTGACCAACACCCTCTTTCAATTATTCACACTTCATAAATGTCATATGGATTGTCATCAGGAGACCAGGAGGCAAAAGCAACCTCACACTCTACTGTCTGTGGAGAAACACACTAACAGATGTACAGTGACCACTGATGGACAGACTCTGAAAGAAGCAATGGGATTGGTCATGATGCGCAGCTGTTATTTACACAGTGAATTGAAAACTAAAGAGCCAGAAATAAGTTCGTAATTCGTATAAATAATCACAGTTTATAAACCATAGCAACTGAAATTCTAATTAAGCTGTTAGGGAATGGATGCTAAGAAATCTATACCAACTGAAGCTCATGAATTTCAAAGTGTACGGTGAAAATTGGATACATGTTTAGAATACTCTTCTCCAACACTATTCTAGAAAATGCTCCACATAAGAAACTAGCACAAGGAGTTAAAAGCTTTAAATTTTGAAATGTTTGATTTTTTTTAATTTCAGTTTATTGCTCCAAGATTCTGTCTTATAATTCTGTTTCTTTCCCTGTCTGCATCAGTTATTTTCTGTTGCGGTAATAAACACTGTGAACAAAAGATACTTATAGATGAGTTTATTTTGCATTATGATTCCAGAGGGTAAATGCATCATGACAAGGGAGGCATTACAGAAGCAATCTGTGCAGAACCCTAGGAGAGCACATTTCTGTCCACCCTCAAGCAGTGGAAAGATAGATCTGAATGTGGATATCAGCTATATACTCTTAAAATCACCCTTGCCCATGACTATTTCTCCATAAACTTTCCAAGCAGAAAAGTCATCTGGGGACAAAGTATTCAAGTTTCTGAGCCTACAGGGGAAAGTTCTCACTTGTGTCAACACTGTATCCTAAAGAATATGAACTAAATATGGACTGTAAATATGGAATACTAACTAAATATTAATTTTTCATATGGAGTGAGAAAGTGAAACATTTTCTTTTATCTTAACATGAACATCCACTCAATGTGAGAAAACGTTTTTGAACATACTTTGCTTTTTATATTGTATTTCATGGGTAGCTTGTTTGCAATGAATCTGTTCAAACAAAAATAGATACATTTCTAATCATACATTTACCCTTGGAGCCAATGGCATGGAGAATTTGAGGCTTTTTTTCTGGACCCCACAGCTAAACATTATTTGAGATTTATTATATGAACATAATGCCCATCTACAAACAAGAAGATTTTTTCTCTGTTTTTGTTTTGTTTGCTTTGTTGGCGTTTTTGAGAGAAGAACTCACTGTGTAGCCTTTGCTGGTCTAGAACTGCTTTGTGGGACAAAGTCTCTGCCTCCCCGATGAGTTCTGAGATTAAAGTATGCACTGTCAACCAGGCCAGTTTTGTCTTTTATGCTTCTTCAATTGTTATTGAAAAAAAAAGTTACTTCTTTCTATTTCCTCTTAATATCTCAGTAGGAATTTAGACGCCGTTTTCAGTGACAGAAAGGGGTTGGGACTGACCTTTGTGTTCACTGTCAATTTGTGAACTACTGAGCTTTGTGCTGTTATTTAGAAACAAATTTTTATTTCTTCAGAGGTTTTACATAGAGAATCATAAATGCATGTATGTATAGCACTGCTGGATAATATTAATAAAATTATAAATGAAATGAAGACTGTTGTCAAAGCAATAAAATTACAAAGGGAACATTTGGAGGGAGTGAATTTTGTCGGATGTGACAGTAAAATGGACTCTTAATCTTCATGTTAATGATATAGCAGAGTGGTTCTCTGTTAATTGAATGGTTTTGCTTTTCCTCTCAGAGGCTTGAAGGACAATATTTTGGCTACAGTTGTATAATTTGTATTTTACTTTTGTTGAAATAGCAACAATGATTGTGTCATTGGCCCACAACACAATGATTTACATTGACTTTTATGCGACAAAACAGATGGAATCATTGCATTGTCTACTAAAATTATCAGATTCATTCTGTAATTCATGTTTCTTCAATAATATTTCATTTTCTTTCTTATCTATAGTACATCAGCAAATGAATACATTTTACTGCGGAAACTAAAGCATGACTTTGAATTTTGAGCATCCCTGTACACACCAGTAAACCCTGACTGCAAATGTCAGGAACTAAGCTAATCAAGATTAATGTATTCATTTAACAGATGGTTACAATGTTATTAAAATGCAAATGATTGGTTTCTTCTAATTGTTCAACATCAGAAACAATTAATCAGATGATTTTTTTCATTTTCTGATAGCTTTGTAGAGTTTACCTCAAGAGAGTAACATAAAAGGCAAGTATGTAAATTTTTCTCACTGACCCCAAGAGTGATAATCAACTTGAAAGAAAAATGGAATAAAGATTATATATTCATCATGGTGGGAAGAATCCTTTTAGTGCTGTAATTTGCTCACAGATTGTTTTCCATCCAGTTTAACTGGTTTCCATATAATTACATTTATTAAATATCCATGCAAAGATAATGGGATTTGGTGTCTTACTTTAAGTCAAAAAACATGAACTATGTATTTGAGAAAATGAAATGGTCCACCAGAGTATTGCATCAGTCCTTGTATAGTTGTAGGAATAACATGGAAATTAAAATTTACAAATAAGGTAGACAATTTGAGATAATTATGGAGCAACTATTAGGTTTGGAAATTATTCCAATTACTTGGAATATATCCCAAACCATGCAGATATCTCTGATTTATTAAAGTCTGCAATTATAAAATATTTTAGTAAATATATATATATTTATATAATATATATAAATATATATTCATATATATACATATATATATAATTTCTGAATTATATAAATGTCATGTTCATTAATCATGCCTCCCTCTGGATCCTCCCCCAAGCTCAGGACCAAACCCAGGGTGGTAAATTTGTTAGGCAAGCTCTCTGCCACTGAGGAAAATCTTCATCTCCTATAAATCATTTTTTTCTTTTTTTCATTATTTCAGTTTATTTACTTTACATCCCAAAGGTGCCCCCTTCCTCCTCTTCTCTCAGCCTCCCCTATTCTCCTGCTTCGCCTCCCTCTTTCCCACTAGAAAAGCATATCCCTTTCACCCCTGTATCAACCTTGCCCAGCATATCAAGTTGCATCAAGACTGAGCATATCCTTATCCTCTGATTCCAAGCAAGGCAGCTCTTCCACGGGTAAGTGAGCCAAAAGAGGTCAATAGAGTCCCTGTTAGAACCCCCCCCACACACACACACACACTTGCCAGGTGCCACATACAAAGACCAAGCCACCCATTGGCCACATATGTGCAGGGGGTATACGGCCAGACCATGCATGCTCCTCAGTTGATGTCTCAGTCTCTGTAAGCCCTCTTGGAACTGTGTTAGTTGTCTCTGTTTGTCTTCTTGTAAGGTTCCTGTCAGTCCCACGTTCTTCCATCTTTCCCCCAACACTTCCACAGGAACCCGGAGCTCTGCCCCATGCTTGGTTCCAAGGCTCAGCATATGTCTAGATACCCTGCTGTTACCTGGAGCCTCCTGGATGACAGTCAAGTTGGGCTTCTGTCTGAAAGCATAGCAGATCATCCTTAAAAGTGTCAGAGACTGAATCTCTGCCATGGGGTGGGTCTCAGGGTAGGCCAGTCGTTGGTTGGACATTCCCTCAATCTATGTTCCCTCCTTAAGCCTACACTTCTTGTAGTCAGGGTAATTTTTGGATCACAAGTTTTGTGGGTGGGTTGTTTTTTCCCATCTTTTCACTAGTCCTGCCTGGCTAGGAGGTCTTCACTTCAGTCTTCATGACTGCCCCCATCCCTGTTAGGAGTCTCAGCTACAGTCACACCCATATCATCCCAGGAGCTTACCCTGTTGCAGATATCCAGCTTGATGTCCCTGTGCAGTTTCCCTTCTTGTTCACAGCCCTCTCACTTCCCACATCTGTTCTCTCCATATCTGATACCCACACTGTTTCCCTCCCCATTTCCATCTCCTGCCCGGTTCCCTCTCTTCATCCACTTCTGTCTAGTCTTATTTCCCAGAGTGCAGGGAATCTGAGTGACATTCCAAGGATTCTTCCTTGGGTCCTCCTTGTTAGCTAGCTTCTTTGGATCTATGGAATTGTAGTATGGTTATCCTGTGCTATAGGACTAATATCCATTTTTAAGTGAGTACATACCATGTGCATATTTCATAAATCATGTTTTTAAATGCTCTATTTCATATCAGTTTGACATCAAGGAAAATGAGAGCAAGGTTTTTACTGGAGTTATCTAATCATTATTTAATTTTTGTTTTATTTTTTTTGTGTGTTTTTTTTGGATTTATTTTTTTTATTCTTTTTCCTTTTTTTATTTTTATCAGTTACATTTTATTAATTCTGTATCCCAGCCGTGCCCCAAACCCTCATTCTCTCCCAGTCCCTCCCTCCCTCCCTCCCTCATCACCACTGTGCCCCTTTCCAAGTCCACTGATAGGGGGGACCTCCCCCCCATTCATCTGATCCTGTTTCATCAGGTATCTTCATTGAGTTCCTGTTAGAAATAGTCCTTGTTCCCCTCACTTTGGGAAACCAATTGGTTACTGAGCTACCACAGGCTACATCTGAGCGGAGGTTCTAGGTTATATCCATACATGGCCCTTGGTTGAATTTCAACATCCTTAGTCATCAGGGAAATGAAATAAAAACGACCCTTACACCTATCAGAATGGCTAAGATCAAAAACTCAAGTGACAACACATGCTGGAGAGGTTGTGGAGAAAGGGGAACCTTTCTCCACTGCTGGTGGGAATGTAAACTTGTACAACCACTCTGGAAATCAATCCGGCACTTTCTCAGACAACTAGGAATAGTGCTTCCTCAAGATCCAGCTGTACCATTCCTAGGCATATATCCAAAAGATGTTCAAGTATACAACAAGGACATTTGCTCAACCATGTTTGTAGCAGCTTTATTTGTAATAGCAAGAAGCTGGAAACAACCCAGATGTCCATCAATGGAGGAATGGATACAGAAATTGTGCTACATCTATGCAATGGAATATTACTCAGTGATTAAAAAAACAAGGATATTATGAAATTTGAAGCTAAATGGTGGGAATTGGAAAAGATCATCCAGAGTGAGGTATCCCAGAAGCAGAAATATGCACACAGTATATACTCACTCATAAGTAGTATGACCCAAGGAAGACATAGTATATAGTATAAACATACTAAAATCTCGTATACATAAAAAAGCTAATCAAGAAGGAGGACTCTGGCTAAGATGTTCAATCCCCATTCAGAAAAGCAAAGAAGATGGACATTGGAGGAGGGAGAAAACAGGGAACAGGACAGGATCCTACCACAGAGGGCCTCTGAAAAACTCTACCCTGCAGGGTATCGAGGTAGATGCTGAGACTCATAGCCAAACTTTCAGCAGAGTGCAGGGAATCTTAAGAAAGAAGTGGGAGATAGTAAGACCTGGAGAGGACAGGAGCTCCACAAGGACAGCAACAGATCCAACAACTCTGGGCACAGGAGTCTTTTCTGAGACTGATACTCCAGCCAAGAACCACTCATGGAGATGGCCTGGAATCCCTGCACAGATGTAGCCCATGGCAGTTCAGTGTCCAAGTGGGTTCCATATTAATGGGGACAGGGACTGTCTCTGACATGAACTGATTGGCCTGCTCTTTGATCACCTCCCATTGAGAGGGGAGCAGCCTTACTAGGCCACAGAGGAAGACAATGCAGCCACTCCTGATGAGACCTGATAGACTAGGATCAGAGGAAAGGGGAGGAGGACCTTCCTTATCAGTGGACTGAGGGAGGGGCATGGGTGAGGAAGAGGGAGGGAGAATGGATTTGGGAGGGGAGGATGGAGGGAGGTACAAGGGTGAAACAAAGTGAATAAATTGTTAATAATAAAAATAAAAATAATTTTAAAAATATACAATTCCACTCTATAGTTCAAAGTGAATTTTTAAAAGTCTGATTTAAAGCGATCCTCTTCCCTCCGCCCCTAGACTAGAGCCCCCACTGCTGGCCCATTCACAGTTTTGGCAGTTTGGGCAGTTTGGGTTTTCTTGTTTGTTTTATAGTTGACTCATTAAAACAGAGCTATTGGAGCGGGGAAGCCAAGATGGCGGCGCCGGGAGAGCACCTTGTATAAGAAGCAGGACAGCACTCTCCGTGCAGCGACCAGGAGACTGAACTCTAGGCCCCGAAACAACAGCGGTCGTGTTTCCCAGGTGAGAGGAGGCTCCCACGGCCTGGGAATCGGTCGGGTCCACTCTCGGCTGCCCAGCAAGAACCCGGAAGAGTTCCTGGGTGACGCAGACTTTGGGTCTCCAGGCTGGTGCCTTAAGCCTGCCTGTCCCCATCAGTTCCCCAGGCTGATCCGTGGGCACAAGGGTGCCTGAGGCTGGGAGTCCCAGTCGCGGGGGGACCCCACGGGGAAGCAAGATTGTGGGTCTGATCACGGGTCACCCAGTCTTTACCCGGAAGGTCTCTAGGACGGCAGTTGCCCGCCGCCATCACAGCTGAGCGCCTGTGGTGCACTGAGAGCTGCACGCTCAGCTCAGCAGTACAGACAAGCTGCGCGCCCCAGTACAACAGGGACTGGGAACCCCAGTCCGGAGAGGACCCCACAGAAAAGGAAGAAACCATGCTGCTGGGGTCACCTAGGGAAAGTCTAGCAGACTGCAGATCGCAAACAGGCTAGTACGCCCAGCCATCACAGATCTGGGCCCAAACAGGGAGCACAGAGTGATTGGAAACTCAGCTCCTGCAGACTAGCAGGTAGGCACACGCTCCGCCAACCCAGAGGCCTGCTTTGTACCAACTACTCCTTACAGACAGAAC
>REGO01001601.1:11677-29011 GCA_010120015.1 Rhombomys opimus | reverse complement strand
CAATATTTTCTTCTCTATTTTGTTCTTTAGATGTGAAGAAACAAACTGAAGTTGGTACTAATTTACCAAAGAGAGATTCATCTGAGCAAAAGCAAATAGTCACAGAAGCTGTCCATCTCATGGAAAAAAGTCAAGATAATTAGTTTGAGTTGACAAACAACAATCACCAACACAACAAAAATGACAAAAACAGATGCTGGGTGGCTTAGTCATCAAAAATGGTAATGACACAAGATGTCTGTCACTCATGTCCTCTCTGGAATGAGTTAGGAGAGGGCAAACTATAATCAAAATATACTGAATGAAAGAATTCTTGATAAAGGAATAAAGGCTCTCCTAAATTTGAAAATGACCATGATCATATAAATTCTTGACTTAATATACTAAATTTTATAAATTTGGATATTATTATGTCCTCCTAATATCATTCTTAGATTCAGTTTACTTATCTTTAAAATCTGTCTGGTATGTTCTCAGAAAAAATGTGACAAAATTTGGATTTTTGTTTTTATATAATTGGATTAAAACCATGAGTGCCTTCTGCTCCTCACTTTAATTTATACAGTCTAGTTTTCCCTGCCAAGGAACAACCACAATTAAGTTGGGCTTACCATACCAAACAATATAATCAAGACAATTTTCCATATATATTTCCCAAAAGCCCATCTTCCAGGTGGTCATCATTTGGCAATATACACTACCCATTACATGATTCACTATGTAACCATTTCCTGTTTTACCAGAAACAGTAACTACTGCACATATATTAGTTATCCTACATGCACATTATTGGTATTTACAAAATTATCAGTCTGATATAATTCTCAGGTAATGAAGGACTTTTTGGTTTTATTTAGAAAAATAATTTATGGAAATGACCCAAGAGTTATTTATGTTCTTTTTTATAATTTTTATTTTATATATTAATCACAGGATATTTACTTTGTATCCCAGCCATAGCCTCCTCCCTCATTCCCTTCCAGTCCCACCCTGACTCCCTCATCAACTTCCTGCCCCTTTCCAAGTCCACTAATAGGGGAGGTCCTCCTCCCTTTCCATCTGACACTAGTGTATCAGGTATCTTCAGGACTGGCAGGAATGTATTTCTGTGGCTTAGCAAGGCTGCTTCTAACTCGGGGGGTATGGGGGAGGTCAAAGAGCCAGCCACAGAGTTAATGTCAGAAATAGTCCTTTTTCCCCTTACTAGGGTAGCCACTTGGATACTGAGCTACCATGGGCTACATCTGAGCAGGGGTTCTAGGTTATATCCATACGTTGTCCTGGGTTGGAGAAACAGTCTCATAAAAGACCCCTGTTCCCTGACGTATTTGGTCCTCCTGGAGCTCCTGTCTTCTTCAGGTCATACAAACTCCCCCTTCTTTCATATGATTCCCTACACTCTGCTGAAGGTTTGGTTGTGAGTCTCAGCATTTGCGTTGATACACTGCTAGGTAGAGTCTTTCAGATGCCCTCTGTGGTAGGTTCCTGTCCTGTTACTTGTTTTAACCTGTGTACAATGTCCATCCCATTTGTCTTTCTAAGTGAGGATTGATCATCTTACCTCAGGTCCTCTTTCTTGCTTAACTTCTTTAGGTGTATAGATTTTAAGATATTTATCCTATCTTATAAGTCTAGTACCCACTTATAAGTGAGTATATTCCATATGTGTCTTTCTCCTTCTGAGATAACTTGGTCAGGATGATCTTTTCTAGATCCCACCATTTGCCTGCAAATTTCGTGATTCCCTTGTTTTTAATTGCTGAATAGTATTCCATTGTGTAAATGTACCACAATTTCTGTATCCATTTCTCTGTTGATGGACATCTGGATTGTTTTCAGGTTCTGGCTATTACAAATAAAGCTGCCACAAACATGGTTGAGCAAATGTGGTGTACTTGAGCATATTTAGGATATATGCCTAGGAGTGGTATAGCAGGATCTGGAGGAAGCACTATTCCTAATTTTCTTAGAAAGTGCCAGATTGATTTCCAAAGTAGGTGTGGAAGTTGACATTCCCACCAGCAATGGAGGAGGGTTCCCCTTTCTCCACAACCTCTCCAGCATGTGCTGCCTCTTGAGATTTTGATATTAGCCACTCTGATGAGTGTCAGCTGAAATCTCAGGGGCATCTCTCTGATGGCTAAGTTTGTTGAGCATTTCTTTAAGTGTTTCTCTGCCATTCTATATTCCACTACAGAGAATTCCCTATTTAGCTCGGTACCCCATTTTTTAATTGCATTGCTCGATTGTATGCTTTTTAACTTTTTCTTTATTTTTTATTTTATTTATCTTTATTAATTACACTTTATTCACTTTGTATACCCCCCCTGTGGTTCCCTCCCTCCTCCCTTCCCAATCCCTCCCTTCCTCCACCCTCTACGTGCATGCCCCTCCTCAAGTCCACTGATAGGGGAGGACTTCTTTTCCTTCCTTCTGATCCTAGTCAATTAGGTCTCATCAGGAGTGGCTGCCTTGTCCTCTTCTGTGGCCTTGTAATGCTGCTTCCCCCTCAGGGGGAGGTAATTAAAGAGCAGGTCAATCACTTCATGTCAGAGACAGTCCCTGTTCCTATCACAATGGAACCAACTTGGATACTGAACTGCCATGGGCTACATCTGTGCAGGGGTCTCAGGTTATCTCCATGCATAGTCCTTGGTTGGAATAGCAGTCTCAGGAAAAACACCTGTGCTCAGATTTTTTGGTTCTGTTGCTCTCCTTATGGAGTTCCTATCCTCTCCAGATCTTGATGTTTCCCACTTCTCTCCTAAGATTCCCTGCACTCTGCCCAAAGGTTGCCCATAAGTCTCAGTATCTACATTGATAGTATGCAGGGCAGAGCTTTTCAGAGGTTCTCTGTGTCAGGCTCCTGACTTTTTCCCTTTTTTCTCCTTCTTCTGATGTCCAGCCTCTTTGCCTTTCTGGATAGGAATTGAGCATTTTAGCAAGAGTCCTCCCTTTTGATTAGTTTCTTAAGGTGCACAGATTTTAGTAGGCTTATCCTATATCATATGTCTATATGAGTGAGTATATACATGTGTATACCTCTGCTACTGGGATAGCTCACTCAGTATGATCTTTTCCAGATCCCACCATTTACCTGCAAATTTCATGATTTCCTTGTTTTTTATTGCTGAGTAATATTCCATTGTGTAGATATACCACAATTTGTGCATCCATTCCTCCACTGAGGAGCATCTGAGCTGTTTCCAGCTTCTGGCTATTACAAATAAGGCTGCTACAAACATGGTTGAGCAAATGTCCTTATTGTGTACTTGAGAATATTTGGATATATGCCTAGGAGTGGTATAGCTGGATCTTGAGGAAGTTCTATTCCTAGTTGTCTGAGAAAGCACCAGATTGCTTTCCTGAGTGGTTGTATAAGTTTACATTCCCACCAGCATTGAAGGAAGGTTCCCCTTTCTCCACAACCTCTCCAGCATGTGTTGTCTCTGGAGTTTTTTATCTTAGCCATTCTGATGGGTGTACTTATCACTCTGCACAAAACTAAAGTCCAAGTGGATCAAATACCTCAACATAAAACTAGACACACTAAACTGCTTAGAAGAAAATGTGGGGAATACCCTTGAACTCATTGGCACAGGAGACAACTTCCTGAACAGAACACCAACAGCACAGGCTCTAAGAGCAACAATCAATAAATGGGACCTTATTTATACTCTTTGACTTCATATATGCAAGGCTATAAGTGTAATATATGGATCTTAATGTACTATTCACTTTCATGTCCAGAAAGAATTTTTAAAGAGTTATTTTTATTATTTTAAATATTATGACCAGGCATGTGTGTATGTGAACAATAATTCAGTTGCCTGTAAGGCCCAAAGACATTGGTATTTCTTGTAGCTGGATCTGTAGCCTTGTGAGCCACCTGGCATGGGTATTGGGAATGAACACAAATTCTAAGGAAGAATGGCAAGTGCTCTTAGTCACTGAGCCATCTTCCAGGTCCGGAAATGAATATTTAAATTAAATACACAAAATAAATATGTGATATCTTTTATGTTTTCTCAACTTTTCCAATACCCATGATACTATTTTTGACACTCTAAATGCTTATTCTCTGATAGTTTCAGTGTTTTTTTATGTTCTAAGGATTGGGTCCAATTTACAAGTCTGCTTGCTGAGATTGACCACTAATATTCTCTCCTGATTGTTAATGAAATAATTCCTTTTGCCTTCAAGAACTCTGTCTGATTCAGTCTTCATAAGAAGGAATACTGAAGACAAGAGACTCAGTTGTGTAAAATGGAAGAATAGCCAATTTGATTACCTGACAATGAAAGGGACAATGAAAATCCTATTATCGTTACTGAATGGATAGCTGGTTCCCCATGCCACTCGGGTATAAAACAAAATTAAATTATCTCTTACAATAGTTGAGATTAGGGAAGTGATAGAAAGCAAGTTGGATATGAGGTTCTTGCTATTGCTTTAGCAGAACGAAAGAATGATCAACAGTCATTTCAGACATGTGGCCTGGTGTCTCACTTCTTAAGCTATTGAACAAATTAAAGAAAAATTGTGACTAGATCACTTATCAAAAATATCTCATTTCCATGCCCTGCAACTGTTATAGACACTGTATGAACTCAAAAATCCTGTTATTTCTAGAAGGACCAAAGGAAAGGAGCTACTAATCCTACTTAAGTTTCGGTCTTTTGGTTGCTGTATTGTGGTGATAACTGAATTAGTTGGTTCTCCTCCTTTTTTTATATGAAAGTCAGAAAATTACTTTTTAAAGGTGTGCACTTATAAAGTAAATGCAGATAAGTTGGGGATTCCAAATCTAGTGACTAATGGAAACACCCGTCAGGTGCCTTCCCAAAACTGTCAGCTCTCCATGGGTTTTCCTTCCCTAACCCGTAGGCATCACAATCTTCAACATCAAACCTCTGCCTTGTCTTATACTTTGTACTTATCCCAAAATCAACTGAGTTCACTCTCATACTCTCCCACCTAAACTGCCAGGCCTCTCCCACACTCTCCTACTCCAAACAGTAGTCTGTTCCTCATCTCTTTACTAGAGTTTTCAGACTCTCCTAAATGCCTTGTGGCACACCTACATGACACTTTAATCTTCCAGCATGAAGCTGCTTTCCCACAGACTCGGGTCTTCTGTGACAAAATTAGACTGTGAGGAATACTTTACTGTGTAGAGTGCTCTCCATCAATGTAAAGCACAACCTTCAAAATTTCATAACAACTTAATAAGGAAAAATGTGCGAGATGTGTGGAAATGGATCCTAGGGGTGATTTTCAGAATCTTGAAAAAACATAATTTTTAGTCCAGCTGAATAGATCTGCAGTCAGCAAATCAGTCACCTAGCCAAATTTTGTGTGCATGGTAGATAGGCTGACTTGGGTAGTTTAGATCAGCATGATTATTTGGTTTATACAATTAATGTCAAATAAAATTTACATTAGTCAGTGCATCTTATCATTGACATGTAAAACCCTACACCCATATTGTAAATATTTTGAAAACTTAAATTCAGGCATAGCCCTGACTGACATCCACAAGATAGTGGATTGGTGCCTTGCACAGAGACATAGCTGTGTCTCTGTAATGAACCCCAGGGCCGTTCAGTTCAGGCCAGTCATGTTGACTGGAGACACTGAATATGTATCAAGAGAAGTGTACATTAGCTTAGCCATAACAAGAAAACAGGAAAACAGATATATAGCAGGTTCGGTTAATACATCCCAGTGAAAGATTCATTAACCAGAAGATTTGATTCTCATAAAATAACCCTTTTATTGACTATTGCTTAATTGTGAAATTCCCAGGAGAAAATGTATTATCATGCCAATGATTTTCTATCCCACTCATCTAAGACCTGATCAACTCTTAGATCTGCACTCTGTGAACAAAACATAAACTAGATATACAAAAGGAGAAAATACTGCTCCATCCATATATTATGTTATTTTTGCCCTGTTGTTTATTTGGGTCACTTACAGTCATTTTAAAGTAACTTATGCATCTAGATTATTGGAGAATGGTCACAATTAATACTATACAACTAAGGACTTACTCTTGTTCACTTGTGTGCCTGTGAGTTTAGGAGCATTATGCCTTGAACAGATTCTTGACTTAAGTATACCATAGTTCTAATGTGTTCCCAAATGCTCTGGGACTATCACTTTTTTTTTTTTTTTGTATATTCGGCATTAGAAATTTTTAATATATTATTTTTTCATAATTTATTTTATTTTAAAATATTTTTATTTTATTAATTACACTTTATTCACTTTCTATCCCAACTATAGCCCCCTTCCTCATCACCTCCCAATCTTACCCTCCCACCCTCTTCTCCTATGCCCATGCCCCAGTTCACCTATAGAGGAGGTCCTCCTCCCCTTCCGTCTGACCCTAGTCTATCAGGTCTCATCAGGACTGGCTTCTTTGTCTTCCTCTGAGGTCTGGTAAGGCTGCTCTCCCCTCTGGTGGAGATGATCAAAGAGCCAGCCCGTGAGTTCATGCCAGAGATGGTTCCTGTTCCTATTCTTAGACACTGAGCTGCTAAGGGCTATTTCTGTGCAGGGGTTGTAAGTTATCTCCACGCATGGACCTTGTTTGGAGTATCACTCTCATAAAAGAGCTCTGTGTCCAGATTTTTTGGGAGGGGGATAGGGAAGAATCTCCAGAAACACAGGAGCCACCTGGGCTGGAATACACAGGATAGCTCAAGAGAAATGCTGCCTCACACAAGGCAGAAGGCAAGAACCAACATCCAAATTTATTTCTGACTTCAACAGGAGAAGTGTCACGGCAGGCATTCATATGAATGAATTTACAAACCCAGATGTCAACATACACATCACACGCACACACACACACACACACACACACACACACACACACACACCAAATACATTAATTACTTAAAATAATTATGGTAATATCAGAGGTGTTTGGCTATAAATGAAAGAGGTCTCCTATGTTAACTTTTCACCTTTTTATAATCTTCAAAATCACTTCAGGACACAATGTTTGCAAAAGCACGAAGGGAGCTTCAAGCCTATGGAAAGCTGGAGAATGTGCTATTTAATTTGAAGGCATCCACTCCTAAAAGACAGAAAATTTGCTACACATAATCACTCATAAAGAAGAGGGACCTTGTTTCTGATTGCTGCAAATTAAGAATACCAAGTGATACATCCATCTAAACAAAACAACAAAAGAACAGATGAGACCAGTAAAAAAGAAGTAATGAGGGAAAACAAGCCATAATATCCAAACAAAAGTGTTGTCTCCTGAATCCTTCCTTTCTTTTAGCTTAGAAAATGTCCAAAAATGACAATTAAATCAAATCTCAAAATTATTTACATGACTGAAATGTTTCCTTCACTTGTGTTTCTTTACTAAATGTTACTAAACCTTGAAATATTCATGAATAAAAAAGAAATACTTTGCAGTAGAAGTATACAGGTTTATGGAGATTACCAAGCAAATGTAAATATTAGCAAAAATTCCTTAATATTGAATGGATATGCAGCTTAAAATAGCAAAAAAAGGTAGAGAAAAAAGATGGTTAGTGGGTTCTCTTGAGGAACATGCTACAACATCCAGACACACAATATTATTGTGATAAAAGTTAATTGATATAACTTGTGTTTCATTATATCTTGACTCTTCTGACAGTCAGTTCGACTACTTTTCTCCACTCTACAGCCTTTTGATTGTTATAGCTTTATAGCTAATAAAAGCCTTGGTCAAACAGGATAAAGAATGCTTTAGTGGGTTTGGAATTTCACATCTTTACAAAGAACACTACATCTAGATGTTCAGTTCTTTCCCAAAGTATATTCCTGGAATTTGAACTAGGGTTGCATTTGGATCACTAGGAAGTCACACTTTAAAAGGCGAAGCACAGGGATGAAGAAAACCAAACATTAACGTTTACACAAAGAAATCCGGTATACCTTTGTGTTTTGTTTTGTTTTGTTTTGTTTTTTGCTTGTGTAATCTTTACTTTTTAGTAATTTCATTAATTGTGATGAAAACATCCTGATACAGTATGGAAAGGCTCAAAAAAGATGCATTAAACTAATACCAGCTAATTTTAGGATTTTGGTCAAAACAGCTTTTATACATCAGAAGTTCAGAGAAACATAATCTTGATAATTTGAAAGGAAAATAAATCTGTGTATTCTTTGGATGTCAACATCATTTTGTCAAAGGCTACAAAAATCTGGATGCAGCCAGAGAATTAAGAAACATAACAGGGAAGTGAGGACTGCTACAGAGTGGGGCTTCTCATGAAAATTACTGAGAACCCATCGGAATTGCAGGACACACGTGAAGCAGTCAGTGGCAATACAGAAAGTCCTCAAATTACAAGAACTACATCCTAAGGAAACAGAAAAGTGCTAATGATACCATAAATCAAAATGCCTTCAGTTTATTTTACTGAGCTCACTTGCGGACTTGACAACATATTGTAATACCAGCAGATCCTGCAGGTCTATATCAAGTTCACTCAGCTGATTAGAGATGAGGCTTCTGAGAGTTACTTCTCTGACAGCAGAGTGTTACACAAGATTTTGCTAGTCTGAGAAAGGAAAAAAATTTTAACTCTCAAGTATTGGTTCCACTAAATGAATATTACTTAGTACTATTAGGATTCTGAGAAATCACAAGTGGGGGTCATTTGTACACACTGCTAAAATATCTTGTAATAGTGACAGTAGTCTTCATTTTATTTCAAATGTATAAAGCTGTGAAATTTTATTTCTACACATAAAACAACCAAAAGGCAGATGAAACTCTATTCTCTGAAAATCACAATTAATTTACACAAGGGTTTTTGGGGGAGAGAGTCATCAAAGTATTAAAAATTTGCAGGACAATAATAAAGAAACACAAAATAAAGAAATTCAAAACCTGGTTAAGCTGCAAAGAGCAGCAGCACTCCCAGGGACTTCCTTTCCCCAGCCCAGCATGTTGAACTGGCTCTTTTGATTCATCTATTATAGTCAATTCATAAAGCCTTAAATAGAGTTTCAGTTCTGCTTACGTTGTAGGATTATTCCCAGCAACAGACTTATATTAACACATACTCAAACCTCTCTGGTTTTGTCGCAAAAGGAAATAAGCAAGCTGATGAATTAACCTGACATATTTTCACTTCTTCAGAAGATGGGAGATTGTATACAGATAGATCCACTGAAACACTGCAGATTCCTTTTCAATTTCGTCTGACTTGTACCATCAAGATACTGCAGCAGGAGGGTGAAGGCACAGTGGAAGTCACCAGAAAGGTTTAGCAAATCTCCAGCTAAAGGGAAAGAAGATATTGGCCATATTATCAGAGGTCAAGTCTGCCCACTTGGGGTAAAGTACCACCCTGTGCACTATGGGAAGAAGATATTCTACCAAACACACAGATCTTTATGTTGCCTGGGAATCTCTTTCTGAAAATGCTAGATGATTTGACCTGTGTATCTATGATAAAAAAAAAAAAAAACAACTCTGAACACGTCTATTGATTGTACTCTTCTCATCCTCCTTTGCTTCAACTTTTAGATCAGGTCTACCTAGCTCCTGTTATCTTTACTAATGGCTCTGTAGGTATGAATGAAACTTGAATTGTAATAGACTCATTCATCATCTGAAGAAGGGACTGCATTTCTTCTTTTGGATTTGAATCACTTTTGACTTGCATAGGACGTAACATCTGTGTTCCTATTAAAGGGCAAATATGGATTTCCATTACACAAGATTGTCGTTTTTCATCCAGAGGTTGTCTTAGGCAAGGTTGTTGGCTTCAAGATGACGAACAGAGAGACCTGGAGATCAAAAGTGCTGTTTCTCTCAGGAACATACAGAGCAATCAGATGAGATCTCTGTACTAGGCAAGGCTTCTGGTGTGACAGGGGTAGGTGAAAATGAGTTTTCCACTGAGTGTCACAACTAGATCTTTTAAAGGAGAATATTGTCCTGTTTTATGCCTAATATCTGCTTATAAGTGAGTGTATACTATGAGTTACTTTCTGTTTCTGGGTTATCTCACTCATGATTATCTTCTCTAGTTTCATCCATTCACCTGCAAATTTCATGATTTCCTTGTTTTTTAATAGCAGAGTCATATTCCATTCTGTAAATGTGCCACAATTTCTGTATCCATTCCTCCACTGAGGGACATCTAGGTTGTTTCCGGAGTCTGGCTATTACAAATAAAACTCCTATGAACATAGTTGAGCAAATGTCCTTGTTGAATGGTGGGATATCTTGGGGCATCTTTTGAGTATATGCCCAGGCGTGATATAGCTGTACCTTGGGGTAACACTATTCCCAACTTTCTGAGAAAGTACCAGATTGATTTCCAAAGTGGTTGTACAAGTTTGCACTCCCACCAGCAATGGAGGAGGGTTCCCCTTTCTCCACATCCTCTCCAGAATGCACTGTCACTTGAGTCTTTGATCTTAGCTTTTATGATGGGAGTGAGATGAAATCTCAAAGTTGTTATGATTTGCATTTCCCTGATGACTAAGGATGTTGAGCATTTCTTTAAGTGTTTCTCTGTCATTTTTTATGACTCTGCAGAGAATTCTATGTTTAGCTCTGTAACCCATTTTTTAATTGGATTATTTTCTTTGTTGGAGTCTAAATTCTTGAGTTCTTTATAAATTCTGGATATTAGCCCTCTAATTGGATGGATAGGGTTGGTGAACATCTTTTTCCAGTCTTTAGGCTGTCATTTTGTTCTGTTGATAGAACCTTTTGCTCTACAGAAGCTTTTCGGTTTAAGGATAAACATATTAAATCTACAGATCTAAAGAAGCTAAGCAACAAGGATGACTCGGGGGGGGGTGCCTAAATCTCATTCAGAATGGTGAACAGGATAGACACCGGAAGCGGGGGAAGAGAGGGAACATCTCATTCAGGATGGTGAACAGGACAGACACCGGAAGCGGTGGAAGAGAGGGAACATCTCATTCAGAATGGTGAACAGGACAGACACCGGAAGCGGGGGAAGAGAGGGAACATCTCATTCAGAATGGTGAACAGGATAGACATCAGAAGCAGTGGAAGAGAGGGAACATCTCATTCAGAATGGTGAACAGGATAGACACCAGAAGCGGTGGAAGAGAGGGAACAGGATAGGGACCTACTATAGAGGGTCATCTGAAAGCCTCCACCCAACAGGAGATTGAAGCAGATGATGAGACTTACAGCCAAACTTTGGGCAGAGTGCAGGGAGTCTTACGGAAAAGGTGGAGGATAGAAGGAAAAGGAGGGCCACAAGGACACCAACAAACCTAAAACTCCTGAGCCCAGGTCTGACAGAGACTGATGCACCAACCAAGGACTATGCATAAAGAGGGCCTAGACCCCCATGCTCAGATGTAGCTGACTGGCAGCTCAGTCTCCATGTGGGTTCCTGAGTAAGGGAAGCAGGGGCTGCCTCGGTCATGAACTTGGTTACCTGCTCTTTGATCACTTGTTCCTGGTAGTGCAGCCTTCCTAGGCCACAGAGGAAGAGGATCCAGGCAATCCTGATGAGACTTGATAAGCTATGGGCAGACGGCAGAGAACTCCTCCTTTCAGTGGACTAGGGGAAGGGGATTGAGGAGAAGAGGAAGGGAAGATAGGACTGTGAGGAGTTGAAGGAGGGGGCTTCAGATGGGATATATAATGAATAAATTGTAAAAATGAATGAATGAATGAATGAATGAATGAATGAGTGAAATAAAGAAAGTCAAAAAGAAAGAAATGAGAATGTTGGTATCGGATGATAACAGAGTGTTACAACTCTCTGGCAAGGCTGCTATATTAACAGCAGGGGTTCGGGCAAAAGGCCTTGCCTGGTTAACTTGCAGCAGAGACAATGGCCTGACTAGGCTCAGGCCTAGGCCACTAAAAGGCAGGTCCAGGCCAGGTGGGTGACTTACCCCAGTGGTCAGTGAGCTGGTGGTGGTTGGGCAGGTTCCAAAAGTCCTGGCTTGCAGCCAAGTCTTGGGCGCTCAGATGGGTATCTCCAGAGAGGAAGGGGAGCCCTCCTTTCCCAGAGTAAATGATGAATCCCACATGACCATAGTGGAAAGCTGCTGGTATCCTGCAACACCTAATCTCTTTATTTCATATGAAAAGGGGGTATATAAACATTGTGCAGTGGAAGGGGTTTTAAGGTTGAATAGGTTTGATTCTCTAGGGGTAGAGGTTCTAGGGATATTATGGATTTCCATGTAGTGGTTCAGTACCTCATTTACATGCAGTAGCAGGGCCCTATCATGAGAAGGAGGATACAGTACTTAATTATACTATGGGTGAGTAAAATCCCCATGTACAATTGGAGGTTATTTTCTGAAAGCTAAGCAATCCTTAGCATAGGATGGGGTAGTTTTAGGAATCTCCAGGTGATGGCCAAGCAGGTTTCATATCCAGAAAGGGTCAGGCCTGTAATCTTCCCTAAGGGTCGTGTGATGCTCCTTACAAGATCTGGGGCTCCCCAAATCAGCCAAAGAGAGGACCCTCTGATCATTCTCAGAAGTCATCTGGAAACACCAGATTTTGACCTTAATCAGCAGAGTCATACACAAGATACCAGACTCACTAATCATATGGATCTCTTTACTAGCTATTCTATAGATTTTTCTGATCAATATAATAATGTAACAAATAGTACTAGATGTTGTTACAAAAAACTTGATAATCCCAATCATTCAGTTTTACCGGTGAAGACTCCAGAGCCACATGCTGGGCTGAAAACCTGCTAGCCCAGCTGATTTTCCTATTCAGTTCAAATCCCAGAAGGCAGAGGCCAAAAGCCACAAGCTAAAAGCTTGCTAGTTCAGCAGACACCCAGGGAGGAAAAAGTGAAAAGTTCAAGGACAAATAGCTAAAGAGCCCAAGACCTAGAGAGCTAAAGGTAAAGGCCAAAGAACTGAAGAGATCCTTCTTCACACTCTCTTAAATACCACTCTGCCAAAGCCCCTCCTTACTGCTTAATCCTGGTCAGCTGGTTTCTTGCTCCACCTCTTGATATTTGGTTAACTTTATTAAATCCTATGTACATAAAGCTTTAGGATTAAAGGTGTGTGTTAGGAATGAACCACTCCAAACAAAAGACAGGTTATCACAGTTCACAGTCTCAGGGGATCACAATGGGATCAAATATCCTGCAAATACTGGACATATTTTCGATACCTGTTCTTGGTTGCAGAGTATTACACAGTGTTTTCACTGTCCTAACACCATACTTTTATTCATTATAGAATATGTCAAATAACTAATGTGTCAAATAACAATTAGATTTATCTACAGCCTCTAAAATTAAAAAGACTGAATATCCTGCTATTTATTTATTTATTTTTTAATGGAGAGATGTCAACACAGTCAAAGATTGGAGTCCTGTGAGGGGAATTCTGAGTGCTTGTGAGAACACTCCAAGAAAAAAAAAAAAAGATAAAGAGTCTTGTGACCTCAGCTTATTCAAAACCAAGGAACTGTTCTTGGAATATGTTTCTGTGTTTGTCCCAGGATAGTAGTGGATAAGAGTGAACTTCCTTCAGATTGTTCATTCCAAATGGCTATTATTATTTTGTTTACATGCCTTTTTGGAAAAAGCATGATTTTTACCACATGCAGCATGTCCTTGTGATTAAATACAGCTTGAACTCATGAGAACCTTATTCAGGTGGCCTTTCCTAACCTTCAGATTATAAATTGTCTGGTGCTCTAGATAAGGCTGGCTGTTGCATGAAACTTTAGTCTGCCTCTCCCTCATCTTAGGCTCCATTCTCCAAGGTTCCACTGCTGTTAAAGCAGCAAACAGTTGTATTGTTATAGATGATATAGATAAAGATAGTTATAAATCGCTGATGATAGATAGATAATACATAGAGATAAAGAGATAGAGAGCAACAGATGATGTTGTTATAGATGATATAGATAGAGATAGATGATATAGAGATATAAATAGACAAATAGATATACATATAGTCTACACATCTATTTATGCAAAATATAAATTCAACATATATCTGTATGTCCCTACTCCCAGACACCACAGAAAAAACAAACAAACAAACAAAAAATAGTATCTGGATTGGGTTGCCTCTTTTTGAATTTTTTAGCTGGTAAGTTCCTACACATCTTCAAACATTGCAAGCTAGTGCCAGTGCAATTGGATACTCTCCAGACATAACGGCAAAACCCTATTACTAAAGATATCACATAATTGACTCAGAAAACACGAAGAAATCATGCTGGTACTCACCTGGATGTTTCATTCCTATCGGTTACCTATCAGAGTGCTACAAAGTACTATATAGGCTACTAGAGGAGAAAAGGAATCATCACTCATACCCAGCTGTAAATACTGTAAGCTGTAAAATACATTGCTTACCAAGAAAAGCTCATTGGTGTGGTAGTGGTGCCACCATCTTGAGAATAACCAATCACTTTAGAGTAGATTTAAGCCCTGATCCACTACATAAAACCCATATATATTACCATAAAGTGACTGAAAATCTATGATCCTAAAATCTAGGGTAGAACCTAGTACTTTTACTATGCTAAATTGAAGTAGTATTAAACCAACTCTTAATGACTTAAATTTATACTAATGGATTATTATATTGGTCTGCTTATCAGAGAGTCTTCTATTTGCTGTAGATAGTGGATTAATACAGAGGCCTACAATTGTCAATTATGTTTAGAATAAGGGATTCCTGAAGGCTCATTCTTGAGTATTGTGTAGATCAAACTTTCTCTTCTCAAAGTTCAGGAAAAAGGAAAATAAAAGACAGTAAGAGCCAGAGCTGATAGATAACTACAAAGAAGCAGTGTATTCTGGGTATAACAAAGCAGTTGCACATATAAATCTGTAGCAGTTTAAAACAGCAAGCCCAAAACCATGCCAAATCTAGCCAGACCAAGAACCAGCATAGAAAAGGAAGGGCAGAAGGAAGTCTAACCGCTATCCTGGGAACTATTGCCAATTGATATCTGATGCAAAGGGGAGAGTTAGTATGTCCAAAGAGTGGATAGGCTACACTTTCAAGAATATTCAGGGAGCACAAGTTGAACATGATTAGTTAAAAGAAAAAAAATTATACAATATATCTTGATTATAGTTTCTCCTCCCTCTACTCCTCTAAGTTCCTTCCCACCTCCTCACCTCCCTTTCCATCTGGATCAACTCCCTTTCAGTCTTTTATAGAAAGTAACAGGCTTCTAAGAAATGAAAACAACACATAGCAAAATAAAAAAGGAAAACTCACTGAAGAAAAGGGCATAAAAGAAGACACAAGAATCAGAGATTCAGTCAAAAATATTGAATTGGAAGCCATAACACACTCAGAGGACATGGTGCAGACCCATGCAGGTACTCTGCTTACTGCTTCACTCTCTGTGAATTAATATGAGCTTTTCTCAGCTGATTTGGAGGACTGTGTTTCCCCTGAAGTCCTCCAGCCCCTCTGGCTCTTACACTATCTTTACCTCCTCTCTTCCATGGGTTCCCTGAGCTCTTAGGTCATGGAGACATCCCATTTTGATCTAAGGGTTTCAGGGTCCTTCTTCCTTCATAATTTCTAGCTGTGAGTCTCTGTATTTATTCTCATATCTGCATAAGGAAGCTTCTCTTATAATGGCTAAGAAAAGCAATGATCTTTAAGTATAGCAGAATTCATTCAGATTTATTTTATTTTATCTTTAAGACAATTAGCATTTGATTTTCCCCTAGGTTTCTGGGATGTCAAGCCTCTGGTTCTCAGTCACCCAAGCAGTGTCAGGTATGGGTTCCATCTCCTGGAGAATATTTTAAATCAAATCAGATCTTGGCAGTTAACTCCCATAAGCTTTGCACTGCCACTCTCCTAGCAGATCTTCAGCAACAGGAAATAAAGTAGAATAAGGAATTCCAGCATCTTAGATGTCAAAATTGTTGGCAGGTGGGACAGAGTCTCAGGGTAATTAGGCACCATTTTGTTTTGTTTTGTTTTTTTACCCCATATTCTCTTTACCCTCAACCTGTGGATCCTGAATCTTTTGGTGGTGTCTAATGACTGTTTTACCTTTTACTGCGGTTGCCTAAGACCATAGGTAAACACGACATTTATATTACAATTTATAACAGTAGCAAAATTACTGTTAGGAAGTAACAATGATTATAATTTAATGATTGAAGGACACTATAACATGAGGAACTATATTAAAGGATCTCAGCATTAGGACAGTTGTAAACCTCTGTCTTATGGGAAAGGCTGCTATCCCTAAAAGGTGCAAGGCAGTTGACTTCTGAGGTAGCATCTAGGTGTAAGGGTTTTATTACTGGACACTACATCTCCTTGAATGTAGACCTTCAGTATTAATTCTTGAGAAAAATAGATGTGAAAGCTAAAATACTTGTAGCTTTTTTGTAATAGAAAAAGAGAGAAAACTTGAATGTAATTCTAGTGTATTCTTAGTATGAAATACATACTACTATAAAATATAATAATACAGTTAAGAAGTATTAAGGATAGTTTTAGAAAATTTCAGTAAAATATTTTGTTTACAAACTTGAAAGTATCAAAAATCCACAAATGGGGAGAGAATGTAATTTTCTTTATTGGTGTAGTCACTGTTAAGTTGCATATGTTCTAATAAATAACTCCTTCATGGAAGCAACTGCAATAAAACTCACTGGATCACAAACAAACAACCAAAAAAGAAAAAAAAAAAGGAAAAAGAAAATATTACAAAAAAAAAGAAAATATTACAAGAGCCTAGAAGGACAAAGAAGTGACTAAATGTGAAGTAGGATAAGAGAGAGTAATGGGGTAATGGTGAAATATGACCAAAATATATTATATACATGTCTGAAATAGCTGAAGAATAATAAATTAAAAGCACAGTATATATACTCATAGATATTTGTTTGTTGTATGATCTTAGACACCTGACAGATATGATGGAATTCATAGTGGCCAAGGAGGAAACTGTAAGAAATGATGAAGTTGTAGTTAAGTGGGAAAATGACATATGCTAAGTGTTACCATAAGAATTTCTTTTCTATCACAAAATACATTTAAAAAGGTATAAGACCATGCACAAGGAATAGAATATAACAGAGTAAATAAAATATAGATTTAACAAATGGCAAAATTATAGGCAATGTTTGTCATAGAATTTTGGTGTTGATTTATTTCTCCAATAAATTCATTTTATTAAAAAAAAGTGATGGAAATCTGTGAATATAGAGAAAGGGATAGATCTGGGAGGAACTGAAAGAGGGGAAATTAATCTGTTCAAGACATTCAAAGATTTTTAAGTGTTAAAGCAAGGACTGTTGAATTCACAGCATGATTGTTTTTTTTTTT
>REGO01001601.1:0-11609 GCA_010120015.1 Rhombomys opimus | reverse complement strand
TTTGTATTCTTTATGGCTTCCTAACAAGCAAGTGTATCGTATGTAAATAAGAACAGTCTTTAGATGTATTTTGTATTCATTTGATTGATTTGGGGAAGTGATTAATCACCTGACACATGAAGACTTAGAAATATCAGTTTATAGTATTAAGAAGCGGAAGGCATTATTCCAATGTTGACATTGTATCATACTTTTTTGGTTGTAATAACTACTTGTTATTCAAATTAGCTTTATAGTTTCTTAATTTAAAAAAAAATTCTTTTAAAGTGCTGACACTTTAAAGGAAATTGATCACTCATTCCTCACTTCCTCTTCTGTTTTTTGTTCTGTCATTTATGATATGTGTCAGCCAAAAAATACATCACCAGTTATTTGGGCTGCACTAGCAAATTATTGATATAATCAAATGATGCATCTTTTTTGTTGGCATATTCAGTACCCCCAGCCTCACCTAAGTTGGAAATGCTGGAAAAGAAATTTTATTACTGGGACTTAGCAGTCTCTTCTGAGACATTAGAAGTTCCATAAAAAAAAAATCACATTTTAAAATATGCAACTGACATTAATTTGCAAACTCGCCTTATACTTTAAAGGTTATTTAAATTTACAGTTGCTCTGCAAACAATGGAAAGAACCAGATGTATTTGCTAGTAAAAGCAGGGAATAGCTATGCAGGAAGCAATGTTACTTCATTCTCAGTTGGAGGCTTGACTCAAACCACAGACCAAGCACATAACAACACATGCCAATAAAGCGATTTTGTTTCTAAACATTTCAGGCATTTCAGATTATTTTAAAGAATGAATGTGCAGTGTTTAAACCAATGTGTCCAGTAAGGAAAAAGACAATGTGCTATTCGTTTTCCGTTTAGTCTTAAACAACTATCAAAAATGCCTCCTTTACAGACCAACTGTAAAATATGACTACTGCCAAACTTACAGACAATAGTTTTTACTTAATTGCCTGTAATAAAAACGAGTCATGTTAGTTCTATTTTACATGGTAAACTGAAGTAACAAATATTAAAGTACCCACTTGTTTTCTGTTATTAGCAGTATTCTTTACATCTTTGTATAAATTTATTTTTTATAATTTATTCACTTTATATCCCAATTGTTTCCCCCTCATTTCCTCGTTTGTCTCATTCTCGCTTTGTCTTCCCCCTTATTCCCCTCCCCTAGCCCACAAAAAGGAGGATCACTTCTCCCCTACCATCCAACCACAGCTTATCAAGTCTCATCAGGACTCTCTGCATCCTCTTCTGTGGCCTAGCAAGGCTACCTCACCAGGGGAAAACGATCAAAGAGCTGGCAATTGAGTTGATGTCAGAAATAAGCCCTGCTCACCGTACTAGGAAACCCATATGGAGACTGAGCTGCCCATGGCCTACATCTGAGCAGGGGTCTAGAGCCTTTCCATGCATGGTCATTGGTTAGTGCATTCCTCTCTGTATGGCCCTTTGGACCCAGATTTGTTGGCTTTTTTGGTCTCCTTGTGGACCTCCTGTCCCTTCCAGACCCTTCTATTCTTCAGGCTTCCATAAGATTCTGCCCAAAGTTTGGCTGTGAGTCTCAGCACCTGCTTCCATACACTGCTGGGTAGAGTCTTTTAGAGAACATCTGAGGTAGTCTCCTTACCTCTTTCCTTTCTTCAAATACTACTGGTGTCTATTCTATTTGCCATTCTAAATGAGAATTAAGCATCCTCCCGAGGGTACTGATTGTTATTTAGCTTCTTCAGGTCTGTGGATTTTAGTATGGTTATCCTGTATTATGTGACTAATATATATATATAATATATAATATACTCACTTATAAGTGAGTATATACCATGAGTGTCTTTCAGATCCTGAGTTACCTCAC
This sequence comes from Rhombomys opimus, assembly GCA_010120015.1. Classification (NCBI taxonomy): domain Eukaryota; kingdom Metazoa; phylum Chordata; class Mammalia; order Rodentia; family Muridae; genus Rhombomys; species Rhombomys opimus. Next base: position 9,747 of record REGO01001601.1, on the reverse strand, counting down.
TACTATGATCTTTTCTGATTTTATACATTTGCTTGCAAATGATTTCCTTGTTTTTAATAGCTGAGTAGTATTCCATTGTGTAAATGTGCCACAATTTCTGTGTTCTATCCATTCTTCCATCAAGGGACATCTAGCGTGTTTCCAGATTCTGGCTAATATAAATGAAGCTGCTATGAATGCAGTTGAGCAAATGTCTTTGTTGGATGATGGAGCATCTTTTGGTTACATGCCAGGTATCTGGGTCTTGGGGTAGTGCCATTATCAATTTTCTGAGAGAGCACCAGAAATGGTTGTATAAATTTGCACGCCCACCAGCAATGGAAGACAGTTCCCTTTCTCCACATCCTCTCCAACATGTGTTGTCAATTGGATTTTCGATCATGGCCAATCTGATTGGTATAAGATAAAATCTCAGGGTCATTTTGATTTGTATTTCCCAGATGACAAAGGACCTTGTGCATTTTTTAAATGTTTCTCTGTCAGTGGGTATTCCTCTGTTGAGAATTTTGTGTTTAGCTTTTGTACCTCATTTTTAATTAGATTACTTGTTTTGTTGCTATTTAATTTCTTGAGTTATATATATTTTGGAAATTTTCCTTGTGTTGGATGTAGAGTTGGTGAAGAGCATTTCCCATTCTGTAAGCGACCTTTTTGTTCTGTTGACAGTGTCCTTTGCTTTACAGAGCTTTTCAGTTACATAAGGTCCCATGTATTTATTGTTGATCTATTTGCCTTTTTCTACATGTAGACATCCAGTTAGAACAGAACCAGTTGTGCTATTATTTTTTTCAATCTATGCTTTTGCCTTCTTTGTCAAAATCAAGTGTCCATTGGTGTGTGGGTTTATTTCTGGGTCTTCAGTTTGATTCCATTGATCCACCAGTCTGTATTCCATGCAGCTTTTATTACTGTTACTCTATAGTACAGCTTGGGATCAGGAATACTGATACCTCCAAAAGATCTTTAATTTTACAGGAATGTTTTAGTTCTTCTGTTTTGTTTTTGTTTTTCCATATGGATTTCAGAAATGTTCTTTCAAGATCTGTAAAGAATTGGGTTGGTAGTTGATGGGAATTGCATTGAATCTGTAGATTACTTTTGGTAGGATGGTCATTTTTACTATATTAATCCTACCGATCCATGAACATGGGAGATTTTTCCATCTTCTGATATATTTTTCAATTTCTTTCTTCAATGACTTCAGTTGCTTGGTTAGAGTTACACCAAGATATTTTATGTTTTTGGTGGATATTGTGAAGGATATTGTTTACCCAATTTCTTAGTCAGCCCATTTGTCTTTTATATACAGGAATTTATTTTTTTTAGTTAATTGTATATCCATCCACTTTGCCGAAGGTGTTTATCAGCTGCAGGAGTTCCTTTTGTGAGAGGATACTAGTTATTCCAAACAGAGAGAATACATTGAGATTAAAGCAGATGTGTTCTCACCAACAAACAACTGAGCCTCAGTAATCACCCAGATTCCAGTCTGAATGCATTAGGTATGTAAATGACACCTCTCACTGATTCCTCTTGTTCTTGAAGATCCTTCTATGTCTTTATTATTCTCAGATAAGCTCCCAAAGTCCTGACCCTACAGAAATTCTCTATCTCTCATTGAGAGTCAATTGCTTAGGACAGTGAGTTTTAGTGATTTGTTAGTTATAGACCGTGTTTTCTTGTTTAGCTCATCTGGAGGTGCTTGTGTTTCTGCACATCCAGCACCTCATTGGAGAGTAAGATCGGATCAATGCTGCCACTACTGCTATTAGCACTAGTGGTGATAGCCTGTATCGTATTTGCCCTTCATTAAGTGCTTTCTGAGGTACAGTTATGTTAGCTGCTTCTTATAATGTGTTTTCTTTAAACCTTATAATAAATCTTTGAGACACATCTCAGAAAATCTATTTTATAGTTCAAAATACTGAGGCTTAGAGATGTTGATTCACTTTCCAACTTTATTCATCTAAAGTTCACATCTTTCCTTAGTAAATTGCTGCTTTAAAAACTCCAAAAATAATAATAATAACTTTAAAAGTTAACAAGTGCTATGAAAACCAATATAGGTAATATGTTAGACTGAGGTAATCAGAAAGAAATGTGAAGCTTAAAAAAAAAGACAATATGTCTGTCATTCATAAATGAAAGTGATTTTTTTGCTCTGAGAACTGAGTAGGAAAAGGATGTAGCCATGTGGAAGGCATGAAAAGGATGAATTAGAAGATTCACTGAAGCAAGCAACTCAGTGTGTCAGGATAGAGAAATCAAGCTTTGGGATTAGAGCTTAGTGGCCTTAGGAATGGACAGCAAATGCAATGGTGTGCAAGAGAGCATCACATGTAAGATCTTGTACTAAGAGGTTTAGATTTCATCCCAAATGAACTGAGTTCCTGTGACATGTTTTTCTTTAGACCAGGGTTTATGCAGTCCTGATTGACAGGTCAAGTCAAGCCTCTTGTTTGTAATATGACTTGATCATAGCACTGCTGCACACGTAAGCTGCATCCTATCTGTGGTTCTTTCTCAGGGCAATAGCACCTGAAGTGTGGTTTTTAACATCTAAAACACCTACTAAGCATTTCCTTATATAAAATGCCTTCTTGTCACATCAGCTTCCTAACAACTAGTCGTCTTCATAGGTTAAGTTAAGATAACTTCCTGTGCTAATCACATTTCTCCATAATTTCACAGAATTTGTGCTTTTTGATCTCTGGAATTCAAGTGATCAACTTTAACATGGATTTCCTCCATAACAACAATACATTTTTATTAATGGTATCCCACATAAAAGTCTCAGCCAACATACGGCATTTTCCTCTAATACTCTACACGTCTAATTTTCTCTTATTTTATACACATTTTCTTAGGGGAAAAAAAAAGGTTTCTTAAGGTATAATTCAAAGACTTATTTGTAGTCATTACTTAAAGACTTAGGTCACTGGTTCTCAACTTTCCTAATACTGTGACTGTACAATACAGTTCCTAATGCTGTGATGATCTTAACATTTATTTTCATTTCTACTTCAAAACTGTCGTTTTGCTACTGCTATAAATTGTAATGTAAATATCTGTTTTCCTATGGTCTTAGGTAACCCTGTGAAAGCACCATTCTACCTCAAAGGGGTTGCAACCCACACATTGAGAACCACTGGCGTAGAGGAATAGGCAAATACTAAAATATTTTCTCTGTATGTTGCCTATTGGTTCATATCCTATGTATGAAATTATAAAATATTTAGTACTTTGAAACTTTCTTCTTGTCTCAGAGTATAATATTCTTAAAGATCATCTGGGAGGCTCCACCTGTTTTTCCCCTTTTTTTTGTTTGTACAGCTAAATGATACTCCACTGTTAAGACATACTATGTTTCTTCATTCATTCGTGGATTAACACATATTTTTGCTGCTTTATTTTCTTAGTTATTGCAAATGATTCTCCACGAGAATGTGTACAAGCTTTTGTATGGACATGTTTTTCATTTCCCTTTGGCTTACAGGTATATGACAAATGGATACTTAACATTTTAGGAACTACCAGGTGCTCTCTAGTTTTTGAGGTTATTTTACATCAGGCTCAAGATCCTTTGTATATTTAAAATGCATTGATTTCTTGTCCTTTTTTTCCCCCAAGTCCCTCTAGTGGTGTAAAGTACCATTTCGCTGTTTTAATATTCATCTCCTTAAGGACTGTGAGTATTCCAAATCTTTCCTTCTATATGGTTGGTCAAATATTTATTGGCATATGCATACTGAAATACTCCATCCAGTTTAGTTGCATAATACCCTTCAAATATAATCTTACAAGGGTGTTATTTTTTATGAGTATAAATATTTCCTGTGCTTTAGAACTCATTATAGCATTTCCACCAGCCCCATCCATGTGTGTCTCTTCTCTAGGAATTAACACATCACTGCCATCCTTCCACGATCTTTCGCAGTTTTCTCTAAGGGATATCTCTCATAGTGACATACTCCTTTAGTCACCTTGGTATCTGCATTTCAGAGGACAGCTCCTCATTCAGCTGCAAACTGGGTATCTCCCAGTCTCCTTAAGTACTAGTTTCTTGTAGTTCATTATTTTTTATTTTTATTTTTTTATTTTATTTTTCTTATTAGTTACATTTTGTTAACTTTGTGTCCCAGCTGTTAACTCAGTAGTGTTGTGCATATTTATTCTCTCTGCTAATTTAGATTCCTTCAATGATAACTGAATGGGAAAATTCACAATTTACTTATTCTTTCACTGTTCGTAGAAACTTTATTCTATGGTCTGATATTTCATTGAATATTACTGTAAATTGCTGCTATGTCTTGAGAATATGGCTTAGGGGTAATCCTTTTCTCAGAGGATGTAAGTAGAGGCCCCTCCAAAGCGTAGTTCATTCCTGAAGGGATTAGACTCTGAGTTAGTTCCTGCCCTCTGCTCCAGCTTTAGGACCTCCTGATGGAACTACTAACTCAGAGAGCAGCCTTGGTCACTGCTGTTGTCCTGAGCATAGCTCAAGCTCCCTATTCTCCATGTATTTGATAAATGACTGAAATTTACATTTGCCACAGATCATGATATGTTTGACTGTACTAGTCCACTTCTGTTTCCTCAAAAAAAAAAAATACAGAGATATGATGTGAGATTCTGTCCTCTAGATATGGCAGAAAAGCAACATCCATGATATCTCAGCAACCTAATCAAGACCACAACACAGAAAATTCCAGTAAGTGAGCCAGTGTCGAAAGGTGCAATATTACTGGGACTCTATATCCTAGAGAGGAAACTAGTGGCAACTGAGGAATAGTGAGAGCAAAATAATTAGCCTTAAGTGGGGATGTGCCCTTTAATTGGTTATCTACTTCCAAATGGTCAGCCCTGAAATCATATCTATTCAAGCCTCACTAAACACACTTGGCAGGTAGTATCAGTTATAGAGAGATATAGTAACAACTATAAAAACAGAGGCCATGAATTAGGAAGGAGGCAAGTATTTGGAAGAGGAAAAAAAAAAAGCAAGAACAATAGAATGTAAGGTGTCAAATCAGCAAAATGTTTTGCAAATATGCTTCCAAAATATAATTTAATATCAGTTTTTATTTCTTCAGATGGTTTTTGTTTCTACAAATGAGTTCTCTGAGCTATGTATGCTTAGGCTGTGATAGCAAATCAACTATTTGTCCATGACAGAAAGAGAAGGGCAAGTCACATTGGTTCTCCTCTTCATTTTTATATGGACTTCAAAAGAGTTCCTTGAAACTTCTTTTCTCACAGGATACAGAAGAGCACAGCTGTAATCCCAGCCCATGGGACATGAGAGACCACACCTGTAACCCCAGCCCACAGGGAATGGGAGAGCACAGAAATAATCTCAGCCCTCCAGAGCCTGGGAAAGGGGTTATCAGGTTATCCAGCAGACCATGCATCAAAAATATGAAAAAAAAAAAAGGAAACAATAACATTTGCTCTTAGCAGATACAAATAGATGTTTGGGAGTTCAGGACCAGCCAGAATTACATAGTGAGATCTATGTTTGAAAATATGTAAATAAATAAATAAAACATAAGGACTAGAGAGATGCCTCTATAATCATTTGTCACTGTGGTGCTGAACTGCTGGCTTCATTCCCAATGACAGAATTTTTATCCAGTTGATTTACAAGTGAATACCTCATGTAAGTTCAACTTAGAGAGACTCAGTGTATAATTTTCAGGGGCGGAAAATCAATATTCATATCTCAGGATGACAAGGAGGAGATTTTGTAGTTATGTTTTCGGTATCATGCCCCTCTGTTTAGAACAGAAATGAAAACACTATCCTTTCTACAAAATTATGTCTCTGTGAACATCTTAGAATAACTTTCAATTACCAGCTTCAACCTTTGACTACTTTCTAAACACAATTTTGACAGACGACATTTGGGAAATTTTTCACAGTAAAGTATAAAATTGACAATTGGAAAGTAACTTCTTCAAGTTTTTCTTTTTTTTTTTTACCATAAAATTCATTTCATTTCTTTGTCTGCTTTTGATTTTTTGTTGTTCATATTGTGAATCTAATTTATTACATGCTACATTACTACTCTACCATCACAGTACACTCCCTCAGAATCTGTGAAGAAAACTCTGGCCATAGCTTGCTGTGTGTTCCTCAGTCCTTGTTATGTCTGTCAAGGCCATGCAGGCTGGCAGAGACCATTCCTGATCAGCACTTTCCAGTCATGTCTATGTGAAAGGACAGGAATTGATGTCAGAGTTGTTAGATTTCTTAGTTATCAGTAAGGTTCATCTTCCCACAAACATTCTAGAATCCCTTGAATTATCTTTACAGGAGACAGTATGACTCGCATAATTGAATTACCACATAAAAAAGATGTAATGAATAACAATACAAACCATAATATGATCAAGGAAAAGAAGAATGGGTGAAGAAGAGATAGAAAACTTGAGAATGATGAAGGGCATGAAGATACTCTGAGATATTGATACCATCGTGGAAAAGCTGCATGGCCAGGATCGTAAATAACCTGCCTTAGATGCAAGTGTGAAAGTATTCTCTTTTAATATTTCAGGCAACAATAAGTAATTCATCTCAGTGTGTCCAGCCCAGGAGGACTCTCATGGGGGTGGTTGTTCACCAACGACTTCCCACCTGCAACTCCTCCTGTCTGCCAACGGCTGTTACTCAGTGTATCCTGCTGATGACAAGCAGCTTGAGATCTCAGTAACCCAAAGTTTCTTTAGCAAACTATCAGAAATCCTCTTCTTGGAGCAGGCTTCAAAGATACTGATAGAATTTGGTTTGTCCAATTATTTCAATTATACAAAGTATGTACTGAGTCTTATCTAGCACAGCATGTTAGTAATCATGTACACGACATTTAAGATTTGTGATGACTATTTGGTTGCCAACTTGACTCTACCTGGAATGAACTACAGCTCAGAAATGGAGGGGCACACTGGTGAGACGGTTTTTTACTTGATTTAAAGTGTGTGGATCCACTTTCAGTCTGGGCCCTTAAAATGGAAAGACACATGCCTTTAATTTGCATCTTGCGGAAGGAAGATTCACTTTTAACTTGGGCCACACCTTCTTCTGGAAGCCTATATAAAGACATGGGAGAAAGAAGCTCTTGCTCTTTATCTGCATGTTTCTGTCCTGCTAAAAAGTCCATGCTTTCATGGCATTAAAGCATAGTTCTTCAAGATTCCAGTATTACTGAAGATTAGCTGATTCAGCCTCATGGACTGCACATTTTTGAGATTCTTGAACTTTCCCTCACTGCTGAATTAGTTGTACCATTATATAAGCTCTGCTACTCTAGAGAACACTGACTAATACAAAGTTCAATACGGCATTTCTGACAAGGTCTTAATTTTCAATGAACAGACCTATTTATGGGTCTCATATTTTGGTCACATTTATAAATCTCCACATAATCCTTCAAGAGTCTATATTCTGTTTATGATATAATGAAAATAATATTATTGAGCCCATACTGAGTGCCAGACACTCTAAGGAGCTTACAAAGTTTTATATCATGAACCTAAAAAGCAGCTCTATAAGTTACTAATAAAGTTTATAAACTAAAAAGGAAAATGCATTTTAATTTTTTCATAAACCAACATTTGAAAATGTGGATTCATATTAATTACAGTTTATTCACTTTGTATCCCAGCTATAGCCCCCTACCTATCCCCTCCCAATCCTACCCTCCCTCCCTCTTATTTTCCTATGTCCCTCCCCAAGTCCACAGCTAGGGGAGGTCCTCCTCTCTTCCATCTGACCCTAGTATATCAGGTCTCATCAGGACTGGCTTCTTTGTCTTCCTCTGTGGTCTGGTAAGGCTGCTCCCCAGTCAGGTGGAGATGATCAATATGGATTTTTTCTCAGATGTTTTCTCACATATCTGTTACCTTATTAAATATAAGTTACCTACTTTATATTTTGCTCATATAGAATGTTCAAAATATGGGATAACTTTAAGTGCATTTACCAAATCTTTACCAAACTTCTTTGTTTATTATTATGATATTTTATTTCTATAAAACATACATAAATGTTCAAAGAAAACTATTCATTATAAAACTTTAAAGTTTAAATAGAAGAATCCTTCAAAATATATCTCAGTGAAATAAATAATTATTTTTCTCTCTATAGCTGCACACATGTTGTGAATGCTCTAAAAGGAATACATGTAAGTTTCTGATTTTATCAGTCAGTATTATAGATAATTTGAGTTTCTTTGAGATACAACTCAAAAATCAATAAAGTTTTTACATTTTAAGAGTTTTTTCTTTTTTAATTTTTTTCTTTTTTGTATTAATTGCAGGTTACTTACTTTGTATCCTAGCTGTAGCCCTCTCTCTCATTCCCTCCCAATCCCACCCTGCCTCCCTCATCTCCTCCCTGTCCCTCTCTAAGTCCATTGATAGGGGAGGTCCTCTTCCCCTTCCATCTGACCCTAGTTTATAAGGTCTCATCAGATGGCTCAGCTGTTAATGGCTAGGTTCACATCCATAAATATAAGAGCTTTTTTTCTAATATATCTTGATTACTATTTCCCATTCCCCCTACTTCTCCCGGTTCCCCGATCTCCACCTGGTCTGCCATCCAGATTCACAAGCTTTTTGTGTCTCATTAGACAACAAACAAGCTTCTAAGGGATAATACTAAAGCATAATATTAATAAGATAAAATATTATATCAGAGTTAAACATGAGGAACAGAAAGAAAAGAGCCCAAGAGGAGACAAAATAATCAGAAACTCACATGTTTGCACAGCCAAGAATCCCATAAAAATACTAAACTGGAAATCATAATATAAATCAATATTTTTTATATTTCCTTCCTGTATTGAAAATAGATTTTCTCAAATAATGTAGCCTTTCTGTACTCCTCCAGTTCCTCTCTATATCTCCTCCCATCAAGTTCTACTTCCTTTCTATATCTCATTAGAAAAGAACAGGCTTGGAAAGGGGCAGGGAGGAGATCAGGGAGGAAGTGTGGGGTTGGGGAGGGAATGAGGAAGCGGGATACAGCTGGGACACAGAGTTAACTAAAAAGAAAAATAAAATTAAAAACAGAGAAAAGAACAGGCTTTTAAGAGATAATAGTAAATTTTAATAAGATAAAATAAAAAAAGGTGAAACAAAAGCTTTCACATCAGAGTTGTATAAGACAAAAAAAGAGAGAGAGAGAAGGAAAAGAGCCAAAAAGAAAGCAAAATTATCAGAGACATACCTGTTTGCACAGTCAGGAATCTCAGAAAAACACTTTATTAGAAACCATAATAGAAACACAGAGGACCAGGTACAGACCCATGCTGGCCCTGTGCATCCTGCATCAGTGTCTGTGAACTTCTATGTGAGCTTTGGTCATGACTGACAGGGGCTTTCTTGGTGTCTTCCATTCTCTCTGGCTTTTACACTTTCTGACTCTTCTTTTACAAGATTCTCTCAGCCCTGATGGGAAAGATTTGGTGGAGACATCCTATTTATGAGTGAATGTTCCAAGGCCATCACTCTCTGCATAATGTCTGGTTGTGGTTTTCCATATTTTTTGCCATCTGTGGCAGGAGGAAGCTTCTGTGATGATGACTGGGCAAGGCATAGTTCTATCAGTATAGCCAAATCTCATTAGGTCTCATTTTTAAAACAGTAATATTTGGATTTATACTAGATTCCTGGGATATATACTCTCTGGTTCTTTGTCACTCAATGGTTATTAGGTATGGATTCCAACTCATGTAGTAGGCCCTAT
>REGO01001600.1:0-45163 GCA_010120015.1 Rhombomys opimus | reverse complement strand
CTGGGGGAGGGGAGTGCCGCGAGATCAAAGGATTGTTTATCTCCTTCCCCAAACAAGTCCCCGGGTGACCCGAGACCAAAGTTTTCACCTCCTGTGATGTTCCCTGTCGTCTAGAAAGCTCCGTCGTTGTCTTCCTGTGTTAGAGGTCCTTCCATTCACCAACTCAGAAGTTCAGGTATTCCACCGCTCAGAAACTGTGTGTGCTCGTCGCCCTCACTGATTCTTTATCTTGTTTTCGTGTTATTTATTTCATCCCTCTGTTTGATTCATTCTTTCCATCTCTTCCTCTTGGGTGTGCTTACTTCTTTTTGTTTTAGAGCTTTCAGGTATGCTGTCAAGTTGCTAATATGAGATTGCTCCAATTATTTTTTATGTAAGAACTTATTGTTATGAACTTTCCTCTTAGCACTGCTTTTAATTGTGCCCCATAAGTTTGAGTATGCTGTGTATTCATTTTCATTGAATTTAAGAATTAATTTCTTTCTTTATTTCTGTCTTGACCCATTTTCATTCAGTAGAGAATCTTTCAATTTCTTTGAGTTTGTAAGTTTTCCATTATTGATGATACCCAGCTTTAATCCATGGTGGTCTGAGAGGATACAGAGAGTTCTTTCAATTTTCTTGTATCTGTTGAAGTTTGCTCTCTATCTTAGTATGTAGACAATTTTGAAGAAAGTTCCATGAAGTGCATAAAAGAAGGAATATTCTTTTGTGTTTGGGTGAATTGTTCTGTAAATATCTGTTAGGTCTATCTGGATTATGATGTCTGTTAAGTCTACTATTTCTCTGTTTTGTTTTTGTCTGTATTACTTGTTCATTGGTGACAGTGGGGTTGAAGTCTCCCACTATCAGTGTATGGAGGTCAGTATGTAATTTAAGCTGTAGTGTCTTTCTCGGTGTCTTGTATTTGGGGCGTATATGTTAAGAATTGAGATGTCATCTTGTTGGAGTTTTCCTTTGGGAAGTATGCAGTGCTCTTTTGATTAGTTCTAGGTTGAAGTCTGTTTTGTTAGATATTAGAATGACCACACTAGCTTGCCTCTTAGGTTCATTTGCTTGGAAGACCTTTTTTCAACTCTTTATTCTGCATTAATGTTTTTTTCTGCATTGATGTTGAGAAGTGTTTGTTCAATGCAGCCAAAGGATAGATCCTGTTTTCATACTCATTCTGTTAGTCTGTGCCTTTTTATTGGGAACTTGAGACCATTGATATTGAGAGATATCAATAACCCATGATTGTTAATTCCTGTTAGTGTTGTTGTTATTCTTGTTGGTGGTGGTGGTGGTGGTGGTGGTGTATGTGTTTCTTGTTTTGATTTTGCTGGTGTAAGATTATTTATTTATTTATTATGTTTTCATGGGTATAGTTAACTTCCTTGGGTTGGGGTTTTCTTTCAAGCATTTCTACAACATTGGATTTGTGTGTGTGTGTGTGTGTGTGTGTGTGTGTGTATGTTTAAATTTGACTTTATCATAAAATATGTTACTTTCTCCACATATGGCTATTTAAAGTTTTTTTTTGAGTATAGTAGTCCAGGCTGGCATCTATGATCTCTTAGAGTCTGCAGGACATCTTTCAAGTCTTCTAGACTCTCCATCGAGAAGTCAGGTATAATTCTAATATGCCTGCCTTTATATGTTACCTAGTCATTTTCCCTTGAAACTTTTAATATTTTCTTTGTTCTGTATGTTTGATGTTTTGATTATTATGTGGTGAGAGGACTTCTTTTCTGGTCCAATAAGTTTTGTGTTCTGTGTGCTTCTACCTGTACAGGCATCTCTCTCTTGATGTTAGAAAAATTTTCTTCTATGGCTTTGTTGAAAACATTTTCTACATCTTTGAGCTGTTTTTTTTTTCTCCCTTTTTTATACCTATTATTCTCAGGTTTGCTCTTTTCATGCTATCCCAGATTTCCTCCAAGTTTTGTGTCAAGAGATTTTTAGATTTAACATTTTCTTTGATCAATGAATTTATTTCTTCTATCATATCCTCAAGGTCTGAGATTCTTTCATCGTCTCTTATATTCTATTGGTGAAGCTTGCCTCTGTGATTTTTGTTCGAATTCCTAAACTTTCATTCCCAGAATTTCCTAAGTTTGGGTTTTCTTTATTGATTCTATTTCCAATTTCAAGTCTTGAAAATATTATTCCTTTTCTTTCCCTGTTTGTTTGTGTTTTTCTGTATTTCTTCAAAGAATTTATTTTCTCTTTAAGGACCCCTATCATATTCATAAAGGCTGTTTTAAGGTCTTTTTCTTGTGCTTCAAGAGAAATTGGAATATTCACACCTGCTGTAATAGGAGAGTTTTGCTCTGGTAGAGACATATTGTCTTGGCTGTTATTCTGTTTTTATGTTGGCATCTGGATTTGGAGTGATTATAAGTCTAAGTGCTGGTTTCTGGATTTGTCTTTGTTGGGTGAGTATTTTGTTTTGGGGTTTGTATTTCCTCCCTGGATTTTCAGAGAGTGTAATAGCTGGGTGTTGCCTTTTTTCTGGCCTGTTCAGCTAGTGTGTTCAAAGGAGATGCCTGCTGGTGTTAGAGGCTAGGATATTGGGATGAGTCAAAGGAAGAAAGGTTGGAGGATTAGGTCTTTGTTATCCATTAGGGCTTGTGTCAGAGAGGAAATGGAGACCACAGCAGTTTTCCTGATACTGCTATGGAGCTGGGGATGAGACTGGGAGTGTGGGGGGACAGGATCTTGGAAGCAGTAGGATAGGTGTAAGTCTACCTTCAACCTTCTTGTTTTTCTGGAAGGAACTGCACTTGAGTTAGAAGATGGTGTCTGCTGGAATAAGAGTCTGGGACAAAGCAAAACCCATCTTGCACATTCAAACTGCTTCAAAGTCCCAATTTGCAGAAACCATAAGAATAATAAATTTAATCCAGTAAGGTTTGCAAAAATTTGCTGTCCAGTCATAGAAATTAGAAGATGGTGATGCACCTAATTAAGACATTACAGGCATTTTTCAAGAGCCAAGTAGACTTGAAGGGGGGGTTAATGATGGAGGAACTGGCTTTGACAGTTTTTCTGGTTTTCCTCCAATGCTCAGATGCTATACCTGAGGCATGGTGGACTTCAATGCACTTTTGACCAATAAATTAAGGAAGGAAGGAAGGAAGGAAGGAAGGAAGGAAGGAAGGAAGGAAGGAAGGAAGGAAGGAATAATGAATGAATTACCTAATTATTTGATTAATCAATCAACCAACCAATCAGTGCTCAGTACATGAGATCAAGAAGGGGAATCACATCTATGATCCGAAAAAGTTGAATGTCTAAGAACTGGTCATTTCCTTACTCACACTAGCCACTTTTCAAGTGCTTGACAGTTTCATGTGGCTGATAGAACAGTGTCGGAAAATGTCAGCTGACCACATTTTAATCACAGAAGGTTAGGAACTATCGGATAGAGTATGCTATTCTTAGTCATCAGGACTTCTCAATGTTGGCCATACTATGTAACTCCAAGGAGAACATGTTTATTATACCATCTTCCTCATGATGTTATATTGGATTTAACTGTGCACTTGACACAATCTAGAATCACTGAGAGGAGAGTTTCAATGTAACTCCATACTATGTAACTCCAAGGAGAACATGCTTATTATACCATCTTCCTCATGATGTTATATTGGATTTAACTGTGCACTTGACACAATCTAGAATCACTGAGAGGAGAGTTTCAATGTGGGCTTGCCTAGAGTAGGTTGGCCTGGGGAGCATGCCTATGGAAGATTGCCTTAAATGATGTGGGAAAATCCAGCCTGAAAGTGGGTGGTTCCATTCCCAGGTTTTGGCTCTGGACTGGATAAGAGTAAAGAAAGCTGGCTGAGGGCTAAGTGTGTATGCATTTATTCCTCCTTGCTCTTGACTATGGGTATGACATGACCAGCTGTGTCAAGACTTTGCTGCTGTGACTTCACTATAGTGATGCAATTAGAAACAAATATAAATCCCTTCTCCTATAAATAGCTTTGTGTCAGGATATTATATCACATCAACAGAAATAAAATTTGAATATCTCTCTGTCTTTCAAATTCTGAAGGTGAGCATCACCTCCACCCTGGAGGTCAACATCTCTACTGTGAGCTATGAAAGGCACTTCCTCAGAAAACTGAAATCCTACCTCAAGACTGAGCTATACCCACTCCTGGATATACCCGAAAGATGTTCCACCATCTTTATCCATTCAACAAGGACATTTGCTTAACTATGTTCATAGCATCTTTATTCATAATAGCCAGAATCTGAAAACAATGTAGATGTCCCTCAACTGCAGAATGGATACAGAAAATGTGGTACATGTACAATGAAATACTACTCAGCTATTAAAAACAAGGAAATCATGAAATTTTTAGGTAAATGGAGAGAACTAGAAAATATCATCCTGAGTGAGGTATCTCAGAAACAGAAAGACATGCATAGTATATATTCACTTGGAAGAGAATATTAGCCATATGATATAAGATAAACATACTAAAATCTACAGACCTAAAGAAAATAAACAAGGAGGACCCTAGAGAGGATGCTTAATTCTCATTCATATGAGCAAACATGATAGACACCAGAAGTAGCAGAAGAAAGGGAACAGGACAGGAACCTACCACAGATGTCCTCTGAAAGACTCCACCCTGCAAGGGATCAAATCAGAGGCACAGAATCAAAGCAAAACTTTGGGCAGAGAGCAAAGTGTTCTATTTAAGAAAGGAAGGATAGAAAGATCAGAAGGGGACCTAAACTCCACAAGGAGACCAACAAAGCCAAAAAATATGGTCCCAGGGGTACCTGCAGAGACTGGTGCATCAACCAAGAACCATGAATGGATAAGACATAGACCCCCTGCTCAGATGTATCCCATAAGCAGCTCAGTCTCCAAGTGAGTTCCTAGTAAGGGGAGCATGGGCAATCTCTAAAATGAACTTGGTTGCCTGCTCTTTGATCACTTCCCCCTGATGATGCAGCCTTACCAGGCCACAGAGGAAAAGGATCCAGGCAGTCCTGATGAGACTTGATAAGTAGGGATGGAAGACTCCCCCTTTTCAGTGGACTAGGGGAGGGAGATAAGGAGAAGAGGGAGAAAGGGTGGGAACCAGAGAAGATGGGGGAGGAAAGCATAAACAGGATACAAAACAAATAAATTGTAAAAAAAAAAAAATAAAATTAAAATTAAAAAAAGAAAAGAGCAGCACTTCCCCAATTCTGAAATGCTTGAACATGGTCTGTAAAAGTGGGATCTAAGATAGAGGCTTTTAGTTTCAAAGCCCTACCTTCCTTCCTCTACCTTCATTTTCATGTACCTGAAGCATTGTTCTGTATCTATGGAAGCATATGTAGGTGTCTGAATTTCTTGCAATAAAGGGGTATTGTGTAGCTCTTTCCTCTAACTAAATTGAACCATTCACTCCTGAAAGGAATCCCATTAATGCTAAAGAAGTAAAATCCAACAAGACTCAGAAGTTAACCAGACTCTCAAGTCTCAGGAAGCTCCTGAAGATTACAAGATTCAGAAGGCCCCTCTCTCAGAATATAAATAGTGAAGATTGCTAGAGAGAGGAGGCTCTCCAAGCAGCTGAGCTACATGCAGATGGCACAGGAAACTCCACAGATGCATCTTCTGAGAGTCCTCACCTGTGAAGAAGTGGTACTCTTGACAATAGCTGCCTTTGCATCACCCTCATCTCACAGACTCACTGGTTCACTCAGGACTTGAATGGAGTTCTTTCTTCTGTCCCTCTTCAGTGACTTCTCTGGAGTAAACAGACCTTTGTCCACGTCTCCCCAAAGAAAGTCACACAACAGGACCCTTCAAGGCTGATTATTCCCTTTGTATTTTGGTCCTCTACGCTATATCTCAGATCAGAAGTTAGACTCAGGAAAACTCTTGCACCTTAACATTCCAACACTTGGGTGCACCCATATCTACAGATCTAGTCTGCAAATGAATTTCCCAATGCAGGAGATGGTAAAACCCTGTTTGTCTTTGTCTAGACAGTGCTCGTCTAACTCATGGAGATACACAACACAAACTGAAACAGACAGCTATTAAATCTACACACACAGTGAAGTCTGCTATAGCAGAAAAGCTAACTGAGGAATCACAGCTTTTGGATGACACTGAAATCTGCAAAGAGAAAAAATTAACTGGAGTTAAAAATTAGATTTGGTAGAATGATTAGCAGAAAGTAAGAGTGACAGTAGCTAAAACTGTACACGGCAACATCCTGTTGGGCAACAGGATGTTGGAAGAATAAAATATTCTTGACAAATTTAGGCATATAAAATTTAATGTAAGTTAAAAGAAAGACTTGGCAAAAAATCGATAAAAGCCTTTAAACTAATACTATTTAGTGTCTATGGATCAGTCAATACAGACTATTAATAAACATGTTTGTTTTATTTAACTCTCAAATAATACTGAAATATTGATATACTGAGGAAAGTATATGTGTGTATGTGGTGAGAGTATGTGCTTGTGTGTTTCTGTGTGTGTGTGTGTGTAGGTGAACATTGTGAGTCTGTCTGTGCACATGCCTTTGGAAATCAGGTGGCTTCCTCAATCACTCTTCCTTATTTTCAGAGACAAGGCTTCTTACTGAACCCGGAGTTCACTAATTCAGGTAGACTGGGTGACCAGAAAGCGCAGAAGTCCCCCTGTCTGCATCTCCCCAGTGGCAAGATTACAGGGACATTTCATTGCTCCTGGCTTTTTTGTGGGTGCTGGGATCAGGTCCTCATGTCTGTGCATATAAGCACTTCATCAGTGGGACCAGCTTTTTACCTGGGCTTATGGTGAAGCCAAGGAAGTTTTTACACAGATTCTATGTCAATAAAAGGCAGACAGTAGGTCTGAGCCCCAGAAGAACCATCAGCAGCAGTGCAGTTTATTTTTCTATTATTTTTAATATGCTTATTTTTTAATTTTAATTTTTTTCTTCACAATTTATTCATTATATATCCCAATTGAAGCACCCCCCTCAACTCCACCGAGTCCCACCCTCCCTCTCTCTTCTCTCCATCCCCTTCCCCTAGTCCACTGAAAGGGGGAGTTCTCCACCATTGCCATCTTACTTATTTTTATATTGTAATTTTTTTCTGTAAATTATTTTCTACACTACTTCACTGCACATGTAACACAATAGGTAAAATAAACACTGAACTTTAGTTTTATAGTAATTTTAAGAATGAAAAAATTACAAAAATAAAAATGTTAAAATCCTGAATCATTTGTGAATGTGATGAAGACAGGATGCCTTGGTTCAGCTTTTTCCCACATGAATACATTCTCCTAAGTAACCGCACAAAGCAACCACAATGTCAGAAAACTGAAACCAGCACCTGCCTGCAGCCCAGCCTACGCACCCTGTTCGAGCTGTGCCAGTGGTCTCAGCCCTGGCTTGTGGCCAGTGTCCCGCCAGTCCTGTCTCCCGTCTTTACCATGTTCCCAAGGAGGCTGCTGCTGCCCTCACTGCTTGCATGTCTTCCTTGCTCTTTCCAAAAGCATGTCACCAGGAAGGGGTTTGGGGAAGAGGGGCACAGTAGGAGGAAAAGCAACAGAAGAGGAAAGAGAGGTAGAAAGAAAGGGAGGAAAAAGGTAAGCTCAACAAAGTAAATTAACTTAGAGAAAAAACATAGTGCATAGAAAGCTGATGACATATATTGATGTACTAGAAGTCATATCAAAATGCTTTCCATAAAACTCATTCAGAGGTAATAATTTTGAAGATCTAATTTTAAAATGCAGCGTTAAGGTTGGCTAAAAGGATTGCTCAGCGATTTGGAACACGTGCTGCTCTTAGATGCCGGGTTACCACGACCATCAGGCAATTCTCCTCTGGCCTCCACAAGCACCTGCATCCATGGGGCACACATGTGTGCACACACAGAACTTTTCAATGTTTAAAGTTTAAATTTTCCCAAAATTAAAATTGTCAAATATTTACAGGGCTTATAGCTAGGAAAGGTGAATTTAAATATTTACCAGCTTTAGAAAATGACCTTATGATGGATATTTTAAAGCAATCTGTATGAGAAAAATATGAAGCGAAGAAGTGGCTGGGAGTAAACGAGCTATAATTAAATGATTAAAGGTGTCTGCTAATGAAAGAAAAGAAAGTAGGCACTGGTCTTACTTTCTCTGCACTCACGTCTTCTGCATGTGCGATAAGCTTTGATTAACGACATTTCCCTGCTTGAAGGAGGAAAACTTTTTCAGACCCATCACAGAGATTTCCAGAACAGCCCATTTCGAGGATAGATTATCAATGCATAAAGAATTTCTCCAGTGGGTTTGTGTATGTGTGTGTGTGTATGTGTGTGTGTGTGTGTGTGTGTGTGTGTGTGTGTGTGTGTTTGCATGTGCATGTGTCTGTTTCTCAGTGTGGAAAGAAACCAGCATAGAAATGACTCAAGATTAGTATTGGTTGTATCAAGTCTGGAAGACAAAAATCAGAGAGAAAAAGGGGAAAAGGGAGAGAGAACTCTGGAATAATGATATATGGAAACTTAACCAAATATAGACTACTTTATTGATCTTTGGGACACTATATTACAGAATAGGGGCTTAACACATGTTTGGAATAAAAAAAATGAGCAAATGTTTCTCAGATGCTGGAATGTTTTCTCTCCTCAGCACCTTTCCCATTCATGATCTAATTAAATTATGCAGGAGAATTAAATGACCCACAGCTAAGAAGAGACCATCCCCAGTAAGGTCAAAATAAGTTGGAGAAAACAAAACAGCATATGAATGTGTTTGTTTCCAGCTTTCCCTGGTATTTGCTGACATCGATACCTGCAGTGTGGTTACTGGGTTGAGGATTTTAAAGTAAAGCCATCCTGCTCTCTGCTCTCAGAGAGTTGAGGAAGGGCCATTCGCCAATCCACACAACAAAATATATGCACTGCTATATTTCAGAGGATGAGCATATGAGTTCAGTAAAGTGGCTGCCTCCTGAGCATTCATGGTCTTCTTGTCAAGGTGAAGGGGAAATTTTCAGTCTCTGCAGTGAGTGCTAAGCTATGTGGAGCAAGACTGGGCCACCTCAAGCCCACAGGGATGGGGAAGCCAATTATGAACCAAGAGAGGAAGATGAGTATAGCCACTGGGGATTTGGCTTGGTGTGTCCCTTAAGGTAGTGTTCCTCTATTTCTCTCCAAACAGCCAACCAGCTGCCGACGTATTGGATTGAATAATTCTCAGGCTCCAGAATGATCTGCAGTGCAACATGCCCTACCCTTCCATATGCGCTTGCCTTACTCTCTGTGTGTAGTGTGTTCACATGTTATGAGTCTCTCTATGTTCTGCTCTATTGATCTCTCCTTTATTGTTTTAAAATTTCTTGCACACATACCATGTGTTCTGATCAAGTCCACTTGCCATTCCCTCCTCTTCAGCTACACATTTCCCTTCCAACTTTATGTGCTCTCTGCTATCTATATGTGCAAGGGCCATCCATTGTAATGTGAACAATCTATCAGGGCTCACATCCCTAAAGAAAACTCCTTCCTGCATAGACATCATTTTACAATAGATCTTTGAAGGGGTCCAGGGGACTTCATGAGTCCCTCTCCATCTATGATCAAAATTTGACCGGCTTGATCTATGCCATGATTTCAGATTTGTTACACCTCTAGCACTCATGGATATTAGACACATTACAACTTCACATTGTTGACTTCTTCACATTTTCTTCCCTTGGCTTTTTTCATTCATTTATTTGTCCAAAGGCATTCAAAAATCACTCTGTCAAATTTCCCACAAAATGCTCTACTGAGATTTATATTGTAATTGAATTAAACCAGTAAATTAATTAAGAGAAAACCTATTTATAACAGGGTGTCTGGCCCTTTTAGAACATGATATGTTTCCATTAAACCAGAGAATTTTGCAGTGTTCTTCAGTAAAAGATTTGTCATTTTCTTCATTGAGTTAAGGTTTATTCCTTAAGGGTTTTTAAAGTATTTTTGTGGCTGTGAGGGAGAAGAGTTGCTTTCCATTGTATGTTCTGCTTATTGCTAATGTATTAGGAGACTATTGATTTTGTGTGTACTTATTTTCTTTTGTAGCTCTTTTACTGCCCTCCTCTATATTTCTGAGGCTTTCCCAGGTAGCTATCCATGGTTTGGTAATTGTATTACCTGTAAACAATGGCAGTTCTGTGTCTTTCTTCCAAATAATATGATCCATCAAACCCATAAAACTAATGAGTTCCACTCCCTGCCCCCACTGCAGCACAAGATCTAAACCCACAAGAGAGGATCCAAAGGCTTTGCAATCCCTCCCTGAGCGTTACCTGCACCCACACAGTATCCATGCTGTAGTCTTCTCCAAGATCTGGCCACTGCCCAAACACAGGATGCTCTGTTGTGCCACATGCAGTGTCAACATTTGCCTGTAGAGCCTGGTTCACCTTCAGGACTCAGTTCAGGTATTTGGCACATCTTCCTAACAGCTTCCTCAAGGCCCCTCACCTGTGCTCCCAGCGTGCCCAGTGCAAGCAACCCATCAGTGTTCCAGTTTCATTTCTGTTGCTGTGACAAAACACGCTGACAAAAAGCAATTCCGAGGAGGAAGGGTGTATTTGGTTCACAATTCTAGATTATGGTTTTTCAGTGTGAGGAAGTCAAAGCGACAGGAACTTGAATCAGCAAGTTGTATCACATCCACAGTCAAGAGGAGAGAGAAACTAAGGCACATATGCTTGTTACTGCTCAGACTCTTACAATTATACATTTCAGACCCATTGCCGAGAGAATGGAGCTGTCCATGGTGCGCAGCAGAGATGCAGCCATGTACCGTAGGTTCATTAGAGCGTTCTCCATTTCTTAGAATTGCAGTGCCTAACTCACAGAACATCTACAAGGACTACATGGGATGATTAAATTGTTTTGGGTAATCCCTAATCCACAGTACTTCGGAAACAGCATTATCATTTTATTAAATGTTTTCTAAATGAAGTTGTTTGCATGCTCCTCTATAAATACTCCTGGCAAGAAGGCTCTGCTGTGTTGCTGCTGTTTTTGTTGTTCTTGTTCTTGTTGTTGCCAGGTGACTCATGGTACTTTTATAAGTGCATCTGAAGATAAGCTTTACTGGTGACCTTAGTCCTTGTTGAAAAGTGTGGCTTTACTGGGTGTTGGCAGGAAATATCTAGCTGCATTCTTTGTGCAGTCAATTATTCTTCTTTTTTTTTTCATGTGTTGCTACATTTATTTCTTTTTTCTTTTTATTTTTTATAATTTCTTTATTTTTATTAATTACAGTGTATTCACTTTGTATCCCAACTGTAGCCCCCTCCTTTATCCTCTCCCAATTCCACTGTCCCTCCCTCTTCTTCTCCTACGCCCCTCCCTCAGTTCACAGATAGGAGAGGTCCTCCTCCCCTTCCACCTGACCTTAGCCTATCAGGTCTCCTCAGGACTGACTGCATTATCTTCCTCTGTGGCCTGGTAAAGCTGCTCCCCACTCAAAGGGAGGTGATCAAAGAGCCAGCCCCTGAGTTCATGTCAGATAAGTCCCTGTTCCCATTACTAGGGAACTCTCTTGGACACTGAGCTGCCACAGGCAACATCTGTGCAAGGGTTCTAAGTTATCTCGATGTGTGGTCCTTGTTTGGAGTATTAGACTCAGAAAAGATCCTGTGCCCACACAGGATCTGTTGCTATTCTTGTGGAGCTCCTGTCCCCTCCAGGTTTTCTTATCTCCCTCTTCTTTCATAAGATTACTTGCACTCTGCTGAAAGTTTGGTTATGAGTCTCAGCATCTGCTTCAATACCCTGCTGGGTAGTCTTTCAGAGTCTTCTGTGGTAGGCTCCTGTTCCTGTTCCCTGTTTTCTCCCTCTTCCAATGTCCATTTCATTTACCTTTCTGAATGAAGATTGAGCTAACACCCTTTATTGAAAAGATTTTCCTTTTCCAAGATACACTCTTAGGACCTGCTGAAAAGTTGTTGATTACAGATGTGTGGGTTCTCTCTAGGTTTCTGTTCTTACCTATTTTAATATGTGCCTGTCATGATGTCAATAACATGCTGGTTTGATTACTATACCTTTGTAGTATATTTCTACATTGGGTCATGTGATGTGTTCTAACTTTTTTTGTTTGTTTCTTTTTGCTTTTCATTTTGATAAACATAGATTTGGCTATCCAGAGAGTCTGTGATTCCATATAAATTTTGGCTTTTTTTTCTAGTTCTTTGAAGAAGGGCGTTGGTGTTTTGACAGGGATTATATTGAATGTATGAATTACTTTGGGCAGTATAGGCATTTAAAAGACACTGATGCTTCAAATTCATGAGCACAGGATGCTGAATCCTCTTCAATTTTTAAAATGTTTATTCCATAGTGTTCATAAGAATATTGCTCACCTCAGGCCACATGTGATGGTACATGTCTTTAATCCCAGCATTCATGGGGCAAAAACAGATGGAACTCAGTGAGTTACAAGCCAGTCTGATCCACATATGAGTTCCAGCTAAAGCTACATAGAGAGACCCTATTTAAAAAAATAAGATTATTCACCTTTTTTGGTTAAATTTATTCCTGAATTACTGAGTGAATGTTTTTTGTAACCATTGTAAATAAGATTGTTTCTTGAGTTATTTTAAATTTTAAAATTAATTTTTATATTTTATGAATTTATTTTCTCATATATTCATTCCAACTGCAGTTTCCCTTTTGTCTTAGTTAGGGTTTTATTGCTGTGAAAAGGCACCATGTCTGTGGCAACTCTTATAAAGGAAAACATTTAATTGGGGCTGGTTTAGAGTTTGGGAGGTTTATTCCATTATTATCATGGTGGAAAACATGGCAGCATGCAGTCAGACATGGAGCTGGTGGAAGGAGCTGAGATTTCTACATCTTGATCCATAGGCAACAAGGAGAGACTGTGACAAACTAGCCAGACTTGAGCTTATAATACCTCAACACCTACCCCCAGTGACACACTTCTTTCAACAAAGCCACACCTCCTAATAGTGTCACTTCCTATGGGCCAAACATTCACCCACATGAGTCTATGGGGGCCATTCCTATTCTAACCAGAACATTCCACTCCCTGGTCTCTGTAAGCTTATAGCTATAAGATAATGAAAAATACACTTACTCAAACTTCAAAAGTCCCCATATTCTATAACAATCCTCAACCCTCTTTAAAATTCCAAAGTTCAACATCTCGTCTGAGATTCATGTAATCACTTAACTGTAATTCCCGGTAAAATCAAATCAAAAAGCAAATCACATACTTACAACATATAGTGCCACAGGAAATACATTACTGTTCCAAAAGAAAGCATAATAAAGAAATACTGGTCCCAAGCAATAATGAAAAACAGCTGGGCAAACTCCAAACTCTGCATCTCCATGTTGATGTCAAAATGCTCTTCAGATCTCCAACTCCTTTCAACTTTGTTGACAGCAACACACTTCTTTCTCTTGGGCTGGTCCCATTCTCTGTTAGCAGCTCTCCTCAGCAGGTATCCTACTGCTCTGGCATCTCCAATATATTGGGGTCTCCATGGCAATCCAGGCTTCACCTTCACAGCTTCACACAATGGTCTCTCTAGACCTTCATGCAGGGGTACCCCTGCCATACATCTGGCCTCAGTGGCTTTCCTTAGTCACAGAGGGAGATTCCACAACCCCTTTCTTAGATCCTTGACTCTATCACCAGAACCACGTGGCTGGAGCTGCCCAAGTTCTGTTCCTTGCTGGTGCTGGAACATGGCTCTCTTGTTCAATCATCTATACCAGCTCTGAGATTTTGATAGTTTCCTTCACTGCCTAAGCTTGTCTGTCCTGGAACTCACTCTGTAAACCAGGCTTGCCTTGAACTAAGAGATCTGCTTACCTCTGTCTCCTCAGCGCTAGGATTAAAGATATGCACCACCGTGCCTGGATCTAAACTCTTCTTTAATTCCTTTTCACAAAATAGAAGAGTAGCTGGGTGAGGTCTTCCCCTGGTAGCAGCACTCCCTTTATTCCATTTCTTAATGTTTATCTCCTTGAGAACAGAATTTAGCTCCATTCTACTTTTTGGTGCCTCATTTCTTCACAATCTGAACATTTTGTATTTTTACTTGCTCAGCTTGCTTCTTTTCATTATAAATCTTCATAAAACTAAATACTAATAACTACACAACAGAGTCCATACTAAGCTGTTTTCCGATTTTCTCTACCGATGGAATTAATCCAAAACTCATCACTTTAACCACAGGCAGATGCAAAGAAGCTGCCACATTCTTTGCAAAAATATCACAAGATCAGAGATACATACTAAGATTCTTCTCCTCTGAAACCTCTTGAGCCAGGCTCCTGAAGTTCACGTCATCCTTAGCATCACTGTCTTTCAAATTTGTACTAGGATGGACTTTTAAGCCCTGCTTAAGGCATTCCACTGCTTTCTTAATCCAAAAACCCCAAATATATATTCCTCCAAGCAAAAGCACGGTAAAACCCATCACAGCAACACCTGACTCCTGGTACCAGACCAAACATTTACACACATGAATCTAGGGGGATCATTCCTATTCAAACCACCACACCCTTCCTCCCTCTGCCCCCGACCTTCTCCTTTCCCATCCATTCCTCCTCCACTTCCCTTCAGAAAATAGAGTATTACTCAGCTGTTAAAAACAATGACACTATGAAATCTGCAAGCAAATGGATGGAACTATAAAAAAGTCATCCTGAATGAGGTAACCCATACCCAGAAAAACAAATTTGGTATGTACTCACTTATAAGTGAATATTAGACTAAGTAAAGGATAATCATGTTAAAATTCACGACCCAGAGAGGCTAAGTAACAAGGAGGGCTCAAGTGGGGTACATGGACCTTCCTGGGAAGAAGGAATTAGATAGACTTGGTGGGTGGACTGGGGACAGGTGTGAAAGGGGAAAAGGGGGATTAGGTGGGGAGAGGATGGAGGGAGAGTTACTAGGAGAGACAACTGGAATTGGGGGCAAAGTAGAAACCTAGTGCAACGGAAACTCCTAGGAATCTATTTGGGTGACCCTAGATAAGATTGCTAGTAATGGAGGCCATAGAGCCTGAGCCATTCAGCGAGACTTCCGAGGAGGATTTAGGACACCAACCCAGCCACAAAACCTTTGACCTACAATTTTCTTGCCAGCATGACGTGCTAGGGTAAAGACAAAACAAAGTGTGGGAGTGACTAAACAATCACTACCCAGTTACCAATTAGCTTGAGACCCATGCCATGAGAGGGAGCCCAGCTCTGATACGTTGGTTGAAATGTGCCACCTAATGACCCTTAAGAAAAACTAGAATTCAGGTGTAGCTTAGTGAAAGTGCAGTTGCCTACTGTGTTCCATGACTAGCACTTCAACAAAAGAAATAAACTTTATCTTTTCAAATTGAAGAGGTTTAGACAACTCTAAAATATGTATCATTTTAAAGATATTATTAGTTTTTGAGAACTTCATACATGCATACAATGTATTTGATCATATTAACCCCTCCTAGCCCTAACTTCTCCTAGATCTTCTTTTTTTA
This sequence comes from Rhombomys opimus, assembly GCA_010120015.1. Classification (NCBI taxonomy): domain Eukaryota; kingdom Metazoa; phylum Chordata; class Mammalia; order Rodentia; family Muridae; genus Rhombomys; species Rhombomys opimus. The sequence continues at coordinate 29,651 of REGO01001600.1, read as the reverse complement.
TTTTTTAAAATAATGTATTTAATTTTTATTTTATGTGTATTAGTGTGAAGGTGTCAGATCCCTTGGAACTGGAATTATAGACAATTGTGAGCCACCAGGTGGGTGCCAGGAATCAAACTCCAGTCCCTTTGAAAGAGCAGGTGTTGCTTTTAACCACCGAGCCATCTCTCCAGCCTCCTCTTCTTTTATAGCCCATTAATTACAATTTGTGCTCCCAATATAAACTTGCATGAGGCATGCACTGAAGCACTGTCAACCAAGTATGAGCCACACCTGTAAAGAAAACTGACTTCCTCTCCTCCAGAAACCACCAATTGTCAACAGCGCCTCAATTAGGAGTGGGGGTTCATGAGCTCCTTCCCCACCCATGTTGGAGTCTCGATGGGCTTGGTCTTGTACAGCCACAGTTGCTGTAAATTCATGAGTACTGTCCTAACCTCTACCTTTTTCAATATTTTCACCCATCTCTTCTGCAATATACTTCCTGGGCCTTGGGGGAGGAGTTGTGGTAGATTTTCTCCTAGTGGCTGAACTCTGCACAGTCTTATTCTCTTCACTTAGACCCTGGGTGGTGAGTTACTGAATTATTCACTATCCACTGCACAGAGAAAGTTCCCTGTCAAGGCCTGGCAGCTGCACCAATCTACGAATGCAAAGATACCCTCAAATAGGTATGATTTTAATTTGCACTCTCATAAATTATAAAAAAACAACATATGTGTACTGAAAAAAGCCTTAATGACAAGGAATATATAAAAGGATAAAATAAACACCAAGTGTAATCCCATCTTGCATCATTATGGCTTGAAGGCCATTGCCATCTTACTTTACCAGCATGTGCTCCTTTTACACAGCTTGTAAGTTGTAAAGCTCAGCACGCATCACCTATGTAATAAAAATGATTCAAAGCATTATAAATAGCTGAATAATACTGTCACGTGGCTATACCATAATTACCTTCTTATTCTCCTATTGGATATTAATATTATTTCCAGAGTCCCATTTTAACAAGTAATGCTGGATTAAGCACCCTTACATATGCCTAATTTGTTTTCGTTGTGATTATTTCCTTATGAGGTTCCTGAAGTGGAATTGCTGCATCAATAGGCGCTAAGATTAAGAATAGTTCTTAATCTAAGGAAACATATTGCTAGCAGCTTTCTGGAAAGTTTGTAAAATCTTACCACCATATGGAGATTACAATGTTATCTGTAATGGCATTGTTTTATTTCTCCCTTTTTTTAAAAAAATATAAATCATTCCTCCTTAGAAATAAGGAAGAATTCTTTAAAAAAATTAGAAGGCAAAATTCACTATTAAACTCTGGACAATAAAGGCCAGGAGGCATGTGTCTGTGTTCTTTAAAGACCAAGTTTCCCAAAAGTGTCTCTAAGGGTTTCTTTGGCCCTTGTTCAAATGTCCACATGTGGGAATAGAAGGACAGATGGGATGACAGAATTAAACTCTCATTTTGTTATCATAATTTCTTCAAATCCTGTGTGACAATGTCTGCTCCAGGTAGGTTCTTAACAATGAGGTACATAGACAGGACTAGAACTAATGCCTATGGGCTTAGCAGGGTAGAATTCTACTCTTCCAGATGGATTAGGAAGGAAACAGAACCCTTCCAGTTCTCCAAATGAGTGTGCAAAGGTCGCTGATGTTAGTTTCCTGCAGACATTCTTACCTTTCTGTCCATTTCCAAACTCAGTTTCTTACTCAGGCTTCCACCATCCCAAAGGTTCTCAGATGAAGAAAGAGGTGTGGATCAGGGTAAGGAGACGTGCTGTAGCGCTCACTCTAAGAAGAAGTAGACTCTAACCATAGAATCTAGCTAGGCATCCAACAGCAGAGGAATAGATAAGGAAAATGGAGGACGCATACATGTGCAATGGAAGTTCAGCCATAGACAAGAATGAAGGTAAGTCATTTGCAAGAAAACAGAAGCAACTGGAGGTAATCACACTGCTCTAATAAAGCCAATTTCTGACAAATACTATACTTTTTCTCTCATTTTTGAGTCTTAGATCTTCCATAAATCATAGTAGTATAAAAGACATGAAAATAAAAATTAAACTGAGGGAACAAATGAGAAGAGGAAGGGGGAAAATAGTGGAGGAATGGGATGGGAGAAAATTCCTCAACATACAGTATATACTTATATGACAACTTTAAAAATAAAACAGTAACAAATCAAGTAATTCAGTTGAAAATGTGGTACAGAGTGAAACAGAGAGTTCTCAATAGAGGAATATTGAATGACAAAGAAACACTTAAAGAAATGTTCAACATCCTTAGCCATCAGGGAAATGGAAATACTACTCAACTATTTTTTTAATATTTTTTACTTTTAAATAATTTTATACAATTCACTTGTATCCCAGCTGTAGCCCTATCCATATTTCACTCCCAATCTTCCCCTCCGTCCCTCATCTCCTCCCTGCCCCCTTCTGAGTCCACTGAGAGGGGGTGTCCTTCTCTCCTTCCGTCTGGCCCTAGCTTATCAGGTATCTTCAGGATGGTTGCAATGTCCTTATCTGTGGCCTAGCAAGGCTGCTCCTCCCTCAGGGGGGAGGGGAAAATCATGAGTTCATGTCAGAGACAATTCCTGTCCCCCTAACTAGGGGAACCCACTTGGGCTATGTCTGAGCAGGGTTGGAGGTTATATCCATGCATGGTCCTTGGTTGGATAAACAGTCTCATAGAAGACCCCTGTGCTCAGATATCTTTGAACCTTGTGGGGCTCCCTGTCCCCTCTAGGATATACTAATTCCTCCTTCCTTCCTATGATTCCCTACACTCTGCCGAAGATTGGGTAATGGGTCTCAGCATCTGCTTTGATACACTGCTAGGTAGAGTCTTTCAGGTGCCTTCTGTGGTAGGCTACTCTCCTGTTAGCTGGTTTCTCTTATTTCCAATGTCCATCCCCTTTGTCTTTCCAGATGAGAATTGATCATCTTACCCCTAGACCTCTTTCTTGTTTATCTTCTTTAGGTGTTCATATTTTAGCATGTTTATCCTATCTTATAGGTCTAAATAAATGAAGATATACCATGTGTGTCTTTCTGATTTTGGGATACCTCACTCAGGATAATTTTTTCTAGATCCCACCATTTGCCTGCAAAATTCATGATTACCTTGTTTTTAATTGCTGAGTAGTATTCCATTGTGTAAAAGTATCACAATTCCTGAATCCATTCCTCTGCTGATGGACATCTGGGTTGTTTCCAGGTTCTGGTTATTACAAATAAAGCTACTATGAACGTGGTTGAGCAAATGTCCTTGTTGTGTACTTGAACATCTTTTGGATATATGCCTAGGAGTGGTATAGCTGGATCTTGAGTAGCACTATTCCTAATTGTCTGATAAAGCGCCAGATTGATTACCATAGTGGTTGTACCAGTTGACATTCCCACCAGCAATGGAAGAGGGTCCCCCTTTCTCTCTTGAGTTTTCGATCTTAGCCATTCTGATGGGTATAAGGTGAAATCTCAGGGTCGTTTTGATTTGCATTTCTCTGATGGCTAGGGATGTTGAACATCTCCTTATGTGTTTCTCTGCCATTCTATATTCTTCTACAGAGAATTCTCTGTTTAGCTCCATACCCCATTTTTAAATTGGGTTACTTGAGTTATTGCCTTTTAACTTCTTTAGTTCTTTATATATTCCAGATATCAGCCCTCTGTCAGATGTTGGGTTGGTGAAAATCCTTTCCCAATCTGTAGGCTGTCATTTTGTTCTAAAGACAGTGTCTTTTGCTTTACAGAAGCTTTTCAGTTTCATGAGGTCCCATTTATTGATTGTTGCTCTTAGGGTCTGTGTTGATGGTGTTCTATTCAGGAAGTTGTCTCCTGTGCCAATGAGTTCTAGGGTCTTCCCCAATTTTTCTTCTAATTAATTTAGAGTATCTGATTTTATATTGAGGTCTTTGATTCACTTGGACTTTAGTTTTGTACAGGGTGATAAATACAGATCTATTTTCATTTTTCTGTATGTAGACATGCAGTTGGACCAGCATCATTTGTTGAATATGCTGTCTTTTTTCCATTGAATGGTTTTGGCTTCTTTGTCAAAAATCAAGTATTCGTAGGTATGCGGGTTTATTTCTGGGTCTTCTGTTCGGTTCTATTGATCCACCTTTCTGTTTCTATGCCAGTACCAAGCAGTTTTTACTATTATTGCTCTGTAGTACAACTTGAGATCAGGGATGGAGATACCTCCAGAGGATCTATTGTTTTGGAGATTCTGTTTTCTTTTTTGTTTGTTTGTTTTGTTTTTTTTTCTCCATATGAAGTTGAGAATTTTTCTTTCAATGTCTGTAAAGAATTGTGTTGGTATTTTGATGAGAATTGCATTGAATCTGTAGATTGCTTTTGGCAGGATAGTCATTTTCACTATGTTAATCCTACCGATCCATGAGCACTGGAGATCTTTCCATCTTCTGATGTTTTCCTTGATTTCTTTCTTCAGAATCTTGTAGTTTTCTTCAAACAGGTCTTTCACCTGCTTGGTTAGAGTCACCCCAAGGTATTTTATGTTAGTAGTGGCTATTGTGGAGGATGTTGTTTCCCTGATTTCTTTCTCGGCCCTTTTGTCTTGGGTATACAGGAGGGCTTCTGATTTTTTTGAGTTAATTTTCTATCCAGCCACTTTGCTGAAGGTGTTTATCAGCTGAAGGAGTTCTCTGGTTGAGTTTTTGGGGTCACTTAGGTATACTATCATATCATCTGCGAATAGTGAAACTTTGTCTTCTTCCTTTCTAATTTGTATTCCCTTGATCTCCCTTACTTGTCTTATTGCTCTAGCTAGGACTTCAAGTACTATGTTGAAGAGATATGGAGACAATGGGCAGCCTTGCCTTGTCCCCGATTTCAGTGGGATTGATTTAAGTTTCTCTCTGTTGAGTTTGATGTTGGCTATAGGCTTGCTTTGTCTATGTTTAGGTATTTTCCTTGTATCCCTGATCTCTCCAAGACTTTAAACATGAATGGGTGTTGGATTTTGTCAAATGTTTTTTTGGCATCTAGTGAGAAGACTGTGTAGTTTTTCTCCTTCAGTTTGTTTATATGCTGGATTACATTGATGGATTTCCATATGTTGAACCACCCTTGCATGCCTGGGATGAAGCCTACTTGGTCATGGTAGATGTTATCTTTTATGTGTTCTTGGATTCAGTTTGCAAGTATTTTATTGAGTATCTTTGAATCAATGTTCATGAGACAGATCGGTCTGAAGTTTTCTTTTTTTGTTGTTGGATATTTGTGTGGTTTAGGTATTAAGGTGACTGTGGCTTCATAGAATGAGTTTGGTAATGTTCCTTATGTTTCCATTTTGTGGCATAATTTGGAGAGAATTGGAGTTAGCACTTCTTTGAAGGTCTGGTAAAATTCTGCACTGAAACCATCTGGCCCTGGGTTTTTTTGAAGGGAGACTATTGATGGCTGCTTCAATTTCCTTGGGGTATATATTGCTGTTCAATCTTTCTACCTGGTCTTGACTTAATTTTGGTAGATGGAATCTGTCAAGAAAATTGTTCATTTCTTTTAAATTTTCAAACTTTGTGGCATATAGGCTTTTGTAGTAAGACCTAACGATTGTATGTCCTCATTGTCTGTAGTTATGTCCCCCTTTTCATTTCTGATTTTGCTGATTTGGATAGTTTCTCTCTGCCTTTTAGTTAGTTTGGCTAAGGATTTGTCTGTCTTGTTAGTTTTCTCAAAGAACCAGCTCTTGGTTTCATTGATTCTTTGAATTGTTTTATTTGTTTCTAATTGGTTGATTTCAGTCTGCACCACTTGGGTGTTTCTGCTTCTTTTTTTTCTAGGGTTTTCAGTTGTGTCATTAAGTTGATTGTATGAGATGTTACAAATTTCTTCTTAAAGGCACTTAGTGCTATGAGTTTTCCTCTAAGTACTGCTTTCATTGTGTCCCATAAATTTGGGTATGTTGTGCCTTCATTTTCATTGAATTCTAGGAAGTCTTTAATTTCTTTCTTTATTTCATCTTTAACCCAGCTGTCATTGAGAAGTAAGTTATTAAGTTTCCATGTGAGTGTAGGGTTTTTGCTATTTCCACTGTTGTTGAGGTCCAGCTTTAGTCCATGGTGGTCAGATAGTATACAGGGGATTATTTCAGTTTCAATTTTCTTGTATCTGTTGAGGCTTGCTTTGTGACCAACTATATGGTCTATTTTGGAGATGTTCCATGAGGTGCTGAACAGAATGTATACTCTTTTGAATTTGGGTGAAAAGTCCTGTAGACACCTATTAGGTCCATTTGAATTAGGACATTTGTAAGTGCCTTTATTTCCCTGTTTGGCTTCTGTCTAGATGATCTGTCCCTTGGTGATAGTGGGGTGTCTCCCACTATTAAGGTGTTGGGGTCGATGTGTGATTTAAGCTTTAATAATGTTTCATTTACAAATGTAGGTGTTCCTGTATTTGGGGCATAGATGTTCAGAATTGTGATGTCTTCTTGGTGGATTTTTTTTTTATGAGAATGTAGTGCCCCTCCACATCTTTTTTGATTAATTTTGGTTGAAAGTCTATTTTATTAGATATTAGGATAGCTACTCTTGCTTGTTTTTTGGGTCCATTTGCTTGAAAAACAGTTTCCTAGCCTTTTACTCTGAGATAGTGTTTATTTTGTTGTGTAGGTGTGTTTCTTGGATGCAGCAGAAAGTTGGATCCTGTTTCCGCACCCATTCTGTTAGTGGGTGTCTTTTTATTGGAGAGTTGAGTCCATTGATGTTGATAGATAATAACGACCATTGAATGTTATTTTGTATTATTGTGGAGTTGGTGGTGTTACTGTGATTCATTGCTTGTTTTCTTTTGAATTTTGTTGGGAAACTATCTATAACCTATGTTTTCTTGGATGTAGTTGTTTTTGTTGGATTGGAATTTTCCTTCTAGTATCTTCTGTAGGGCTGGTTTGCTGTTCAAATATTGCTTAACTTTAGTTTTGTCGTAGAATATTTTGTTTTCTCCATCTATGTTGATTGAAAGCTTTGCAGGGTATAATAGTCTAGGTTGGCATCTGTGGTCCCTTGGAGCCTGCAGGATATCTGCCCAGGTCCTTCTGGCTTTCATAGTTTCTGATGAGAAGTCCGGTGTGATTCTGATCAGTCTACCTTTATATGTTACTTGGCCTTTTTTCCTTGCTGCTTTTAGTATCTTTTCTTTGTTCTGTAGATTAAGTGTTTTGACTATGATGTGGCGTGAGGAGTTTCTTTTTTGGTCTAGTCTATTTGGTGTTCTGTAGGCCTCTTGTATGTTTGTGGATATCTCTTTCTTTAGGTTGGGAAAATTTCCTTCTATGATTTTCTTGAAAATATTTTCTGGACCTTGGAGCCTGGAATCCTCTTCTTCGTCAATTCCTATTATTCTTAGATTTTGCCTTTTCATGGAGTCCTTGATTTCTTGGCTGTTTTGTGTTTGGGATTTTTCCAATTTTACTTTTTCTTTGAGAGAAGTATCAATTTCTGCGAGTGTGTCTTCAGTTCCAGAGATTCTCTCTTCCATCTCTTGTATTCTATTAGTGATGCTTACCTTCGTGGTTCCTTCTCTTTTCTCTAAGTTCTCCACTTCCAGGGTTTTCTCAATTTGTGTTTTCTTTATTGATTCTAGTTCTGTTTTCATGCCTTGCAACATTTCCTTCATCTGTTTGAGTGTGGATTCCTGTGTCTCCAAGATGGTCTCTATTTTTTGTTTGTTTCCTCTCTTAATGCCACTACTTCTGCCTCCATTTGTTTGGCTATATTTGCCTGTATTTCTTTAAGAGCTTCATTCACTTTGTTTTTCTTCGTTTCCATTTGGGAGGCCAAATCTTTGAGAGATTTATTTGTTTCCTCTTTAACTGTTTGAATCTGTCAGGCTATTTCTCTGAGAGATTTGTTGGTTTCCTCTTTATGTGCCTCAAATAACTGGATAATCATAGCTTTAAAATCATTTTTTGTGTTTCTGATGAGTTGGAGTATCCATTAATTTTGGGGGTTGCCGGTGAAGCCATGATATCTTGATTTACATTGGTTGTGTTCTTTCACTGACCCCTGGCCATTTGGTTATCCGTAGTGTTCACTGTTTGTTCCTGGATTCTGCAGATCACACTGGTCTTTCTCTGGTGTCTGGAGAATTCTTCAGGAAAGTGAGGGAGGTCCAGTGTTTTCAGTGTGTGCATTGGTGATTCAGCTATACCTGTAGGAGGAAAGTTCCCAGGAGCAGAAGGGCAAATGCGGGGTAGCATGTGATTGAGCGTGTGCTTGTAGGTGTGTCTTAAGGGACAGGGTGTTGGAGAATAAGGAGGCCTTCAGTGTGTGAGAGGGGTGCCTTACAGGCACTGAAGGTGTTGCAGGAACTTAAGGGATTGCAAGCGCTGTTGAAGATTGTGGATGCATATTGTTTTTGCAGGTCTGCTAGGCTATGGTGGCTATTCAGCTGGTTATCTTCCACTGATAAGGGGTTGGATGGCCCATACAATCACTGGCTCGGCAGCCCTGTGTAGTCAGTACTGCCACTTGCAGACTTGGGATCTGGGAAGGATTGTACTGGGGATCTGAGTCTCTGTGGCTGGCACTCTTTGGGTGTGTGCTCTGGTGGGGTGGGGTTTCCAGCGGTGCATGAACTCTGGTGGGGCCTGGTGTGTGTGGGGGTGCGCTCCAAGGGTCTGGAGCATGGCAAGAGGGCACTAGGCAAAGCGTGGATTCCTCAGACATGTGCTCTGAGGGGTGGTGTTCAGTGGGTGGCTACAGCTCTCTGACAAGGGGGCCAAAGCCCTGCCTCTGCAGTCTTGCACCCCAGGCACTGAGTTGATTTGGCATCCAGGAAGGATTGTATTGCAGAACTGAGTCTCTGTGGTTGGCACTCTGTGGTTGGGCCTGTGCTCTGGCGCTGGCAGTGGGTACTTTCCGGTGTGGCGGGGTTTCCGGAGGTGTGTGTACTCCTCCAATGTGGTAGAGTTTCCGGAGTTGTGTGTACTCAGGTGTGACTGGGTTTCCAGAGGTGTGTATGCTACCATGGGGTGGGATTTCTGGTGGTGGGTGTGCTCTGGCAGGGCGGGATTTCCAGAGGGACATGAGCTCAGCTGTGCTTCTTGTGGTGGGATTGCATCCAGTGGGGGAGGGGGGAGGGTCCAGAGTTTAGCAAAAGAGCCCTAAGTGGGGGCGGGGTATGGGTTCCTCGGACATGTGTCTGAGGGGTGGTGTTCAGCGGGTGGTTACAGCTCTCCGCTACGCTAAGGGGCCTGGAGCACTGACTCTGCTGTCTTAGTCCACAGGCTGTGAGCTTTGTGCTCAGCTACCTGCTGCTGTGTGCAGGTTTCCCTGCCCAGGAGGCCCAGACAAAGGAAGCGCCCCACTTCTTTCCAAGAGAAGTTCGTGCCCCATCTAAATCTACAAGCACTCCAAACTTCTGCAGTGTCCCCTCTCCTTTAGAAAGCCCAAAAGTCCAAATTCTAGTTTCGATTGTCTCTCCACTCCCCAATTTCAGAGATTCATGTCTTCTGCCTCTCCAAAATGGTGTGCTCTGCTCACCGCCATCTTGGAATGCTGCCTGCTCAACTATTAAAAATAAGGAAATTGTGAAATTTGCTGGCAAATGGTGGGAACTAGGAAAGATCATCCTGAGTGAGGTATCCCAGAAAAAAAAAGACACACATGTTATATACTCACTTATAAGTGGATATCAGACATATAAGATAAACATATTAAAATCTATACACTTAAAGAAGCTAAGCAAAAAGGAGGACCCTGGGTAAGATGCTCAATCTTCATTTAGAAAGGCAAACATGGTAGATGTTGGAAGAGGAAGAAAACAGGCAACGGGACAGGAGCCTACCACAGAGGGCCTCTGAAAGACTCTACTCAACAAGGTATTAAAGCAGATGCTGAGACTCATAGCCAAACTTTGGGCAGAGTGCAGGGAATCTTATGAAAGAAGAAGGAGACAGAAAGAGCTGGAGGGAAAAGTAGCTCCAGAGGAGAGTAATAGAACCAAAAAAAAAAAATCTGGGTCCAGGGGTCTTTTCTGAGACGGATACTCCTACCGAGGACCATGCATGGAGATAACGTAGAACTCCTGCACAGATGTAGCCCATGGCAGCTCAAAGTGGGTCCCCAAGTAAGGGGAAAAGGGGCTGTCTCTGACATGAACTCAGTTGCTGGCCCTTTGATCACCTCCCCCTGAGGAGAGGGGCCAGCCTTACCAGGCCACAGAGGAAGACAATGCAGACAGTCCTAATGAGACCTGATAGGCTAAGGTCAGATGGAAGGGGAGGAGGATCTCCCCTATCAGACTGGGGAGGGGCATGGGAGGAAAGAGGGAGGGAGGGCAGGATTGGGAGGGGACAAAGGAGAGGCTACAGCTGGGATACAAAGTGAATAATTTTTAATAAATTAAAAGTTAAAAAATTTAAAAAATAAATAAAGTCAACTTCAGCAATCTCAACTAAAAAGAATATTCTCAACTGGAAATTTATATTTTTCTAACTCATTTGCCTTCCTAATTGATCTACCCTGGCATTCTGACATTTCATTCAAGCATTTGAAGGACATCTCAGCCTGACTTCTCCATCAGCCTCTGGAGAGCGGAGTGTTGGTTGTGGAAGGTCCCAGATCTAAGGCAGGTTATGACTAATCCTAGAATCTGTGCATTCTTCTCTGTCCCCAGCCTCCCAATGACATGAGGTGGATGGGACCCATGACCAGGGGTAACCAATAAGATGTGAAGCTCAGACGTTTAAGAGGATGGTGACCCTGCAACTCTCCCTTCCTCTATATAGGGACTTGCTGTTGCATCTTATTCAGTGAATTAGAAATTGTATTTCATTGTGTTAAGCTACTGAAGTCTCTGAGTTTATCTGCTTCAGCAAGTATCTTTACCTTCATCACTGTTGCAGAATAAAGTAAATTGTTTAAATGTGTCACTTAATAACAAAATTGTTCTGTGAGCTCTTTTCTTTATTGACTTTGGCATGGGTTCAGTGCCTAAATATTGAGATGTGTGTGTGTGGCTTAGTCTAGCTGATGGCTGGAGCCAACGTTACAGTGTCTACCTCGGTAACTGACAGGAGTCAGCACTTTCCAGCTAAGATTGGTAAAGGTGGTATGAATTATTGGGTCTTAAGTTTCATAATCTTCATCTCAACTGTAATAAACTATGACTATGTGACTATCATTTGACATCTTCATGTAGAAGTAGGGTCTAAACTACCTACCTCATCAAAAACTTGTGAGTGACAAATAAGATTCTCCATATGATACATTTGATACAATGCCATGAACTACAGTATGTTCCAGATAAGGAAGTTGAGCCTCAGAAAGTCAAAGGAAAGTTTCTATACCACAGCATGTGACTCACAGAAAGTGGATTCCAGGGCTGGCAGTGTCTATTCCAAATCTTTTACCCCTGCTTCTTGTCCTGGAGGGCTCTGGACATCTCAGCAAGCTGATGTTCATGGTCCCCTCAGCAGCACAGTGACTGTGAATGCTGCTCACCTGTTCTTTTTAAATATTTTTATTAATTATTATTATTTATCACACTTTATTCACTTTGTATTCCAGCTGTGGCCCCCTCCCTCATCTCCTTCCAATCCTACAATCCCTCCCTCTTCTCCCCCTATGTCTCTCCCCTAGTCCACTGATAGGAGAGGATCTCTTCCCCTTCTATCTCACCCTAGCCTATTAGGTCTCATAAGTACTGGCTGCATTGTCTTCCTTTGTGGTTTGGCAAGGCTGCACCCACCAGAGGGAGGTGATCAGAGAGCCTGCCACTGAGTTCATGCCAGAGACAGCCGCTGCTCCCTTTATTAGGGCTTGGAGACTGAGTTTATGGGCTACATCTGAGCAGGAGTTTTAGGTCTTCTCCATGCATGTTCCTTGGTTGGAGTATCAGTCTCTGAAGGGCCCCCAAGGCCCCGTTTTTTTTTTGCTCTGTTGATCTCCTTTTAGAGCATCTGTCCCCTCCAGGTCTTTCTATCCCCCCTTATTTCATAAAACTCTATTCATTCTCCCTCCTCCATTGCTGGTGGGAATGCAAACTTGTACAACCACTTTTGAAATCAATCTGGTGCTTTCTTGGAAAACTAGGAATAGTGCTGCCTCAAGATCCAGTTATACTACTTCAAGGAATATATCCAAAATACGCTCAACCATACAACAAGGACATTTGTTCATCCATGTTTGTAGCAGCTCTATTCATAATAGCCAGAATCTGTAAACAACATATATGTCCCTCAATGGAAGAATGGATACAGAAATTGTGGTACATTTACACAATGGAATATTACTCAGCTATTAAAAACAAGGAAATCATGAAATTTGCTGGCAAATGGTGGGAACTAGAAAAGACCACCCTGAGTGAGGTATCCCAAAAGCAGAAAGACACACATGATATATACTCACTCATAAGTGGTTATTAGACATATAATATAGGATAAACATACTAAAATCTATATTCCCAAAGAAGCTAAACAACAAGGAGAACCTAGGGAAGATGCTTAATTGTCATTCAGAAAGGCGAGCACAATAGACATCGGAAGCAGGAGAACACAGAGAACAGGTCAGGTCTACTGCAGACAGCCTCTGACAATACTCTACTGATTGAGCTATCGAAGCAGAGGCTGAGACTCATAGCCAAACTTTGGGCAGAATGAATGGAATTAATGCTCACCTGTTCTTAAACTATGCATGTTTCTAGACCTCTTCAGAGCCAAGGGGGAAGGGCATGAGGATTTCATAGGGCTTTGTTGTCATTGAGGAGACTGGAAATAACCAAGACAGAATGTCTTAGAGCCTGTTCATGTCAGTGAGTGAGAAGCTTCAAAAATGCTCTTGGGACCCAGTCACAACAACAGAAAGCCAGCACATAGACAGACAGCTCTCTGCCAAGTGTGCCTTCTTCCAGTTAGGCTTCATTATTGTGAGCCCAAAAATGAAGCTCTCACTAGGCTGTGAGAGCTCAGGCTGGTGAAAGAAAACAATGTTTCTGCAGGAAGTACAGGTGGCATTTCTTAAAGGCTGTCTTTGTTGGATGAGCCCTCATTGAATATGAAGAGAGGGACTGTGATAAGCAAATGGTTTCTGGGGACAGTTGTGTGACATGAAGATAAAGAGGAAGGCTTCTGAACAGCTTCTCGGTATTATGCCGTGAGAATGGTCTGTGTAGATGGAGATGAAGTGAGGAGAATGACTTCTCCGGATGCTGCCTCATGGGAAACCCTCTAAAATGCAACATTCACACCTCCAGCATTATTGTGTCCTTGTCAGTAACCTTACTGTCATCACCGCTGTCCTGGGTACCATGTAAGGAGCATGCACATCTTGCTGGGATTTTACAACCCATGTCAGGCCAAAAACCCTCACATCTGTCTTGAACACATGGACAGATTTTCATTACTCCCCAGACAATGTGAATTCCCAGTTCTTCCATAGCATTTTCATTACATTAGGTGTTGTGAGTCATCTAGATACAAAGTACAGGCTGCAGGAGGATGTGTGTTCATCCCATGCAAATACCACATCATTCTACATAAGATGCATAAGTATCTTCAGACTTTCACACCTGCAAGAGGGGTGTGTGTCTTGGAACCAAACTCCTACATATACCAGATGTAGAAGAACATGGCCAGATGAAATTTACTATCCTGGTGACTTACCCATGCTTGTACGGAATCTGAAGAGGGGACCCTGTAGACCAAAGGAAGCAGGGAACATGGAAGGCCTCTATGTTCCAAAAGCTGTCATGGACTCTCCATCATTTCATCACTTCCACAAATAATTATTCCAGGAAAGACCTTAAGCATGCCATTCTATCTGTGAAGCTGTCTGCTTTAGGTCAACTAACACTTATCCATCCCTAGGATCTTAATTGCTTGACTCAACCCAGCAAACTCTCCCCATTACGTATTTCACAGTACAAGATTCCTTCTAACTGAAGAAATTAGCTCCAGTGTCATTTTTATCCTGCTCAGTAGTCATTATCTCCCTCTTGCCACTGCCAGAACAAGGAGGCTCTTTCAGACACAGATATGGTTGCATTCACCAAAGCACCACTGTTCAGCAGGTATCTTGTACCTGATAGATTTCAATAAACTTAGGCAAATGAATTAAATACCCCTCGAATTACAGAGAAATTCCAGAGAATCCAAGAGACTTCCCCCAAAATCACATAGCCAGGAAGAAGTCAAGCTGGGGCTCAAGTCCTTGAGACTCTACTGCCTCCCTCTCTTCTCCTGGCCTCTTCACCCTCTGTAGCAAAAAGCAGAAAGCTCTGAGTATGTTCCAAAAGATCCTAGTCAGAGGTGGATGGCCTCAGACTCACACTGAGAAGGCAAAGCTGTGAAAAAAAGAAGATAGCAGAGTTATTATCCATAGGTTTTGAGAGAGGGCTGCTTTATGAGGTCATTTTCTGGGATCAAGGATTCTGACCTCTGCATTGAGGAACGTGTCATACTGGATAATGCTGCCTGTGAACTGCTTCTCTGGCCTTTGGAAGAGTGGTGAGTTGTAGGCGAGAGTCTTTAAATGGGGTCAGAAGGAGACATCAAAAATGGCATTCTAGTGAAAGCCAGGCCCCGACTGCCACACCTCCATTTGTAAGAAGAAAGGCTGTTATTCAGTTCTGCAAAACTCCTTTCACTTTCCTGATGCCTGTAGAATGCCGTGAAAAATGGGAAGAAACCCCTAGGGTTCTTCTCAGATGTTCTGCTCATGAACTGTGTGACATATGACAAGTTGTGAAACCTCTCTGTGGTCCACTTCCTTGGTGGCCACTTGAGAGGAGCCATGCCTGCTAATCACAGTATTAGTGAATAGCCAATGAGACTGAGAACGTTAATTACTCTTTATTGTGGTAATGAAGACCATCCTAGGCAAGTGCTTTACCACTGAGCTATGTCCCTAGCCAGAGATGAGAAATACCTTTTATTATGTATGTTTGTAAAGTAGGTTTGTGTGTAAGTGTGGGTGTCCATGTGTGTGTATCTCAAAGTGCATTTGGAGGTCAGAGGTCAATCTAAGGTGTTGGTCTTCATCTTCCACTTTGTTTCAGACAGGGTTTCTTTTGTCATTCCCCACTTTGTACACAAGGCTTTCTGAACTTTGAGCTTCTGTGGATTATCCTGGGTCTGCCTCTGCTCTCACCCAAGAAGTGCTGAGATTACAGGAACATCTGCAACAGACCCAGCCTTTTGTGTGTTCTAGGGACCCAAGTGCAGATTCTCATGGTTGCAAAGCAAGTGTCTTGTCTACTGGACTATGTTCCCAGAGCAAGACAATTCATCTTAAAATTCCCAGTAGAAAACTTGCCTTGGAGAAAAGCCTATGGAAATCTGGGTCCTCACTGTGGGAAACAGTAATCACTGTTAATGTGTCTTTCAGAATAAGTCTTCTTGATGATGACAGCAGTATACAAGAAGAGAGGAATCAAGAGCAAAGAGCTTAGCCCCCCCCTGCAAAGATTGATTTCATGATTCTCTTGCATACTTGCTGAACATTTCCAAGTTGTAGTATGTCATGGGATTGATGTCTGGGAACAACTATTCCATGACACAGTGTGAATGAATTACGAACTTGGCCATGAGACACTTTCCAGGACTTCTCAGTAAAGATGATTGATTGGTATCTCCAGACTCCTGGCCTGAGTTAGAGAAAAGCTAATCACTCAGATAAATTATGTGGTGGCCCATCACATCAACTGGATTACTACTGTCTCAGGACATTAGTAACTTGTTCCTCTGAGTATGTCTACGAGGACATTTCTAAGGATTTGTATGATTAGTCTCCCTTAAAGGTTACTAGAGGACGCAGTTCATCCAAAACCTGTTCCGTCTAGATTGTCCCTTCTTATTTCCATACCCAAATATGTTGTGAACATGTATAGAAACTATCTAATGCATATCATTGCTCAAAGACGGAAGTACATGTAGTTTAATGCAGATGAAGGTAAAGGGGTTCTCAGATTGCTAGGTGCATTGTTTGGAGATGGGTATAGGTGGCTCTGGGTGGATGAATAGGTGTGTCAGATGCCTATGAGGGGTGGTGTGTGTGTGTGTGTGTGTGTGTGTGTGTGTGTGTGTGTGTGTGTGTAGTGGGAGGGAGTGAGGTCTAGCTGGAGGAAGGACGTCAATGAGACTGTGGCTGTGTCTTACCCTGTCTCCTTGCTGTTCGCTGCTTCCTGTTTATCATGAACTAAACAGATCTGCTCCACCATGTTCTTGCTGCCATGGCAAAGGAAACAAAGAGCAAAATTAAACCTTCCTCTTTGAAGTTGTTGCTGCCAGGAACACTATACCAGTGATTCAAAAGTGCATTTGCTCCATGGGGTGGTGGTGACAAAGCCAACAGTTAAGGGCTGTGTACTCACCATAAGCCAGATACTAATTAACATACAGAGACTGAGGAGGTGGTCCTGAGCGCAGCCATCAGCACTACAGAAATGCCAAGCATGGTGGTACATCCTTGTAACCCCAGGGCTGGAGAGGCAGGGTCATGAGGCTCTCTGGAACCCACCGCCAGCCAGCCTACCTATTCCCTGAGTTCCAACTAGTCCAGGAAGAGACGTTGTCTCAAAACCAAATAAACAAGCAAAATGGGCAGCTCTAAAGAACTAGCACTAACATTGACCCTGACTTCCATGTACATGTGTGCACATGCAAAAAAATCTACACACAAAGTATTATCATCTCAGACACAGTGGTAAGTACTCCTTTCCTCTCTGCTCAGCAAGTATGAAGGCTGAGGCTCAGAGAGGTCAGGCTGCTTGCCTAAGATCACACAGACCAAAGACTGGAATCAGGCACTCTAATTCCACAGCCTCTGATCAAAGAAAGGGGGCTCAGTTCCAAAGCTTCTGCCAACTGGGAGCCCAGAGACACAGGCAAGACGCTCAACCACATAGCAGGACTTGTGAGAGCAGCTAAGATAAATTACCCTCAGTAAAGCAATTAGTTCAGGATCTGCACAGAGGTTCGCAACAGCACGAGACAGCTCTGAGTCTGCAGATGCTTTCCATTCTGCGCACCCTGGTGAGATGCTTTCCATAAGTGATGAGTCGCGCCTGACTCATCACTGCGGCCCTTGTTTATGAATGCTACAGTAGCCAGAACACATCCCAGAACTTCAAAGCAGGTTCCAAGAACATTTGTCAGGGTTAGAGACCCTAAGGTGTACCCCACGCTGTGGCCATCAGATGCCTAAGTCCTAGGCTGAGATGGAGAAATCCCTGGCAACACTGAATAACGGCTTTTTTTATTGTACAGCTCCCCGCACCGAACAACAAAGAAAGTGAGGGTACAGCTGTCTAGGACATGTGCCCCAGCGGCCTTTGCTCATCCTGTGACTGGTTTGAAGATCTGAGTCTTTGAAGAGGTGAATTATTTTAAATTTACCAATCAGTGGGTCAGCCCATTGGGGAAGACACTTGTCACAGCAAGGCAAGCACTGGGATTACTTTGGGCAGCAGAAAGAACAAGGAGACCCCGTCACACAGGTGCACAGATACTAAACTCCTCAAGGCAGACAGTACGGCTGCAGCGGATCTCATGACGGAAGGACAGCCACAGCAGATTTATCGTGATGGGCAGCACAGCTACAGTGGATTGACTTTTCTTTCTTGTTTCATTTCTAATTCTGTTTCTCTTTAATTTTTTTTAATTGACACACCAGTTTTCTTTAACCAGGTTTCTTGTCTCTTTCATGCCATGCCTGAATTTTTATACCTCTTCATCTGTCACAGAGCTTTGCATTGCTGGGGAGGGTGCTCCTGCTGAATTAAAAGAAGAGGCCCAGGTCCAGAGGAGGTGGAGGCCTAGCTAAGAGCAATATATGTACTGCCCAGGGTGCTGCAAGATAGCTCCTCAGTGTTGCTGGCTTTGTTTCTTGCTGGGCGAGATTGCTCTCTCCCTCCCCCATCACTATAGGAGGAAAGAATCCAGGATGTAAATACAAAATGAATGCTCTCACAAGCTCCTCCAGAAACACTTGTTTCTGTTCGTGTCTTCTTCAGGTGTGTGCAGATACATTTATCTGTGGTGCATATACATGTGTGTGCATATATGGTGAGGCAAAAGGACCACTTCAGGCATCACTCCTCAGGTCATTGCTCAGGTGCTGTGCACTCTTATTTTGAGACGACAACATCTCCCACTGGTCTGAAACTGGGAATTAGGCTGGGCAGGCCCAAATGCTTCACCTGACCTTGCTTCCTCAGCATTGGGATTGTGAGCATACACCACCATACCCAGATTTTTCACGTGAGTTCTGAAGACTGAACCCCAGGTCAATCTAACTAACTGAGCCATCTCACTGGCCTCAGATCCACTTAGTTTTTAAACACAGGTAGAAATGACATTTTTCCACAGCATCACACTGGCCAGGGTTGGACATTAGAGACAAATAAAACAGAGGACAGAGACCCTGAACTTTCATTTCTATTTTCATCTTTTAATAATTTATGTATTTTTATTTGATGAGCACTGGTGTTTTGCCTGCATGTATGTCGCTTGTGAGAGCATCAGATCCCCTGGAACTGGAGTTACAGACAGTTGTGAGCTGCCATGGTGGAGCTGGGAATTAAACCAGGTCCCCTGGAAGAGCAGTCAGTGCTCTTAACCACAGAGCCACCTCTCCAGCCCCTCATTTCTATTTTCACCAGAGGCTGTCGGGTACCCATGTTGTTGTTAAAAGTAAATTGCCATCAATAATTATTTATTACCTGCCCAGCTCTGGCCTGAGTATGGCCTATGGATCCTAACAGATAAAGCAATGACTACCTTTCTGTGCTAACCCATAACCTGAGCTGGTAATCACTCCAATAGTTAAAATCCAGCTTGTACACAACTGTAAGAACAACAAAAGTCACAAGTTTTACAAAAAGCATGATAGTTCAGAAACTGAGTTACTCAATCACCTACCCTGGTAATTTCAGCTGAAGGATACGACTAAGCCCTGCAGACTTTGCGATGTCTCTCTGTCATCAGTACCCCAAAACCAGAGTCTTGTTTTTGGTTTCCAGAGACTGCTCAAGAAAATAAAAAAAGTTGAGGATGCTGGTCCCTCGGGAAAGCTGAAGACCATTATGTGACTGCTTACTGGGGACCCTGGGGTGGAGAGGGAGGCTATTTTCAGAGAGGGATTCAGAGGCCAGATAAAGGAGGCAGCTGCAGAAGAAAAGAAGGTGTCAGCTTCCCTATTGTGAAGGCTGAGATGGGTACCTCAGTCCCATTTCCTCTCTCTGAATACAGATTTGATCTCCAAGCCTCTCTTACATGTGGACAGTGTGGCCACGAGACTGATGTCTGACCTAAGCAATGTAAGCAGGTTACAGTGATATGCATCATTTCCAGGCTGAATCAACGAGCTCCCAGGTGAGAGATGTTGTCTCAAAAAATTTACTGGACAAAGATCGAAGAGGTCACCAAACATCAGACGGTGGCCTCCACACAAGCATACATACAGGAGATTACACACACACCTTAAAAACTTTCCATGCATCCCTTTGTGGGCAGGGAATTCTGAACTCCGTCCTCTCAATGGCCCTTTCTTATTTATTTATTTATTTGTTTGTTTGTTTGTTTATTTATTTATTTTTAAATATTAGTTACAGTGTGTTAACTTTGTATCCCTGTTGTATCCCACTCCCTCTTTCCCTCCCTAATTCACCCTCACATCCTCATCTCCTCCCTGCCCCTCTCCAAGTCCACTGATAGGGGAGAACTTCCTCCTTTTTCATCTGATACTGGTTTATCAGGTATCTTCAGGACTGGCTGCAAAGTCCTTGGCCTAGCAGGGCTGCTCCTCCCTCGGGGGGGGGAGTCAAAGAGCCCGCCATCGAGTTCATGTCAGAAACAGTCCCTGTTCCCCTTATTAAGGTACCCACTTGGATACTGAGCTATCAAGGGCTACATCTGAACAGAGGTTCTAGGTTGCATCCATACATTACATGGTCCTTGTTTGGAGAAACAGTCTAATAAAAGACCCCTGTGCCCAGATAGCTCCCCTTTTTTTTTTTTTTTTTTTTTTTTTCCCTGCACTCTGCTGAAGATTTGGTTGTGAGTCTTAATATCTGCTTTGATACACTGCTAGGTAGAGTCTGTCAGAGGTCTTTGGTGGGCTCCTGTCCTGTTACTTGTTTGCTCCTACATCCGATGCTCATCCCATTTGTCTTTCTAAGTGAGGATTGATCATTGTACCCTGGGTCCTCTTTCTTGTTTATCTTCAACAATCATCCTGAGTGAGGTATCCCAAAAGCAGAAAGACATACATGGTATATACTCACTTATATAGTCCTATAAGATAGGATAAACATACTAAAATCTATACACCTAAAGAAGATAATCAATGGCCCTTTCATCCACAACGCAGTAATTTTAACTACAGGTGATGAGCACAGCAGCCTGGAGGCTCTCATTCACTTTGCACAACTGAAGCTTTAGGCCCTTTGAATAAGGAGCACCCAATTCACCCTCCTCTCACTCTTTGCAGCACTCTTCCATTCTCTGCGCCTGTGTGACTACATTAGATGGCTCAAGTAACCTTAGACTATTTGGGTTATATCCTCACAGCTGGTAGGAAGGCTTTTATCAAAAGAAAGGAGAACAAGTGTTGGTGGGAGGGGGAGAAACTGAAACGTGGACACCGCTCTGAATAATAATGACGCAGCTGCTGCAAAAACAATGTGAAGGTTTCTCGAGAAGTTTAAAATAAAACCACCCTGTGATCCAGCTATGCCCCTTCTGGGTGCACATCTGGAAACAACAAGATCAGCCCTTCTACGAGAAAGCTGTGTGCCATGCTCATTCTAGCATTGTTCTGAAAAGCCAGGGTGTAGGAATGACCTGATGTCCATTAACAGGTGAGTAACAAAGAAAATGTAATAGATAAATATAGCAAAGTTGAATGTGATCTAAAACATAGCGTGTGTGTGATGCCAGTGAACTTGAAAGACTTAGTGATAAATGAGTCATTCTCAGAAGGACAGAAACCTCTAGAAGAGATTGGCATGATGGTTATGTACTTGGGATCTGGGTGAAATGCCTGGATTCAAACCTGACTGGACACTCCTTAGCCATGTGATATTTAGAAAAGGCTCTATGCTATGTATTTTCTTGAAATAAAATTAATGTTTCTCTGCATTAGCTACCACGCACTGTGGTAAGGAGCCTAGTTCAACATAAAATGATTATTTTACACACATGATCTCAAGAGACAATGGTGACCTGTACAAGATCAAATCAATTAAAAATCCCAGCATGGAAGTGAGAGGGGCTCCGGAGGCCACACCCCTAGCTGAGGAGCTATTGGCAACTGATGATTGCTGGGTAAGGAGATTCACTTTTGGGGTGTGGCCATTAATAGGGTCTTGTGCTCCTGTGGATTACCCCACACCCCCCACACATAAGGGCAGCATTCATTTGATTCTATGAGGTTAAAAATAAATAAATAATGCAAAGAAGGTTCAAAGTTTAGATAAGGATGTGGTGGGTGGATTGGGGGAGACTAGGAAAGGGAAGTGAGAGGGGTAGCTTTGTATGCATAAAAATTTCGAAGGAAAAAATAAAATTACAATGTAAAAACAGGATTAATAATTGTCCCACAGGGAACATTCGATTTGAATGAGACACAAATGTAAAGCCTTTGTATTGTCTCTACCTCGCTGTACACATCAGCTGCTAGTGTTCGTAAACACCCTTTGGTAGAGGACAGGAATCTGTCCGAACCTTGAGCTAGGATTCACACACCCAGGCACACATGCGTGTATCTGCGCGCACACACACAATGTACATGTGTGCATGCACATGTGTGGTGTACACATACCCTGTAGTTGTTTATTTATTACATCCTCGTGGTAGGAGGGAAGAAAAAGCCAGCAGTGTGGCTTACTGTAATAGAGTACCTAGCATAGCCAAGGTCTGAGTTTGAATCCTAGCACTGCGTAAACCCAGTGTGCTGGTGCAGCACTGGAATTCCAGTGCAGAGGAGATGAGGGCAGGAGGCTCAGCAATTCAGTCACCATTGGCTGCACAGTGAATTCCAGACTAGTCTGTGCTACATGAAGCCATGCCTCAAAAAGAGAAAGGCATAACTCTTTGAGAGAATGGAGGTGGACATGGTGGCAGATGTTTATAATTTCAGCATTTAAAAAGTAGAGATAGGAAGATTAAGAGTTCAAGGTCATCCTCAGCTACACAGGGACTTTGAAGCCAGGCAGGGTTATATGAGATTTAGTTGAAAGGAAGGAAGGAAGACAGGAAGGATAGGACAAAGGGAAGGAGGAAGGGAGGGTGGGAAGGAAGGAGGGGGACTAAGGAATTAAGGGAAAAAAGAGTCAAACTCCAGAAAAAGAGTGGTTCCCCAATAACACCTCTACCCAGACAGTTCAAAGTATCTGGAGTGGAGACACCTAAAGCCTTCTGCATGGGAGAGGCTAAGCTCCGCCCTTAGGTGCTTGGGGGCAGGGGAAGCTATGCAGGATAGCACCCCTGTGGGCACTGACCCCAAAGACTGGAACTCAGAACACGTGTGAGGTGATCCCAGACTAACTGGCTGAAGGAGTAGAACAGGAACTAACAGTTACCTGCATAACCATGCTAAAGTCACTCTCATCTAATCCTTAAGTGTACCTTTGTGCAGGCACTGATGAGAGGAGAAAACCAAGGCATAGGGAGATTATAACTAATTAAGTAATTCACTTTTTACAAAACTTATCTGGTGGCATACATCGAGGAAGGGACTGAACTGAAAAAGAATCCACAGAGTCTGAGTTGGGAGCTGTGGGTAATCACGGTCACACCACAGGAAGGGAACTCAGAGGAGAGAGAGCCATAAAAGGACAGAATGATTACTCAGATAAGCCAGTGAAAGCAAAGGCTGATGAGAAAGCAGAGGTGGCGGAAAGCATAAACACAAAATAAATAAAGGCCATTGGGTCAGTTTAATTCATCAGGCCCATTGGTGTGGACTGCAGGAAGTGAAGACAGCAGAAAGGCCACAAATTACATGAAGCCCCTTGCAAGACAAGGTGAACAAGTTAGAAGCACGGATCTCAGTGTTGCAAAAACCAAACAAAGAGATGCCAAAGAATCTCAAGAGGCATCAGTAGTGCATTTTGCTCCAAAGACAAAAGAAAGCTCTATGGTCCTTATGGAATGAGAAGCTGCATTTTTACAACCCCGTGGTTAAGAGGAATTCACCTGTAATATTTTACACTTGTAATTCAGACATGGCTATACAGACATATTGGTGCATAGAAAAAAAGAGTTATCTAGGTAACTTCAAGTTTGGGCTCCTCTTTCGCCTTTTCCATCCACCCACCCACACTCAGTGTCTTAAAATAACAGTTTTTAAAAACTCATTACCTGATAACTGAATGACTTTTTCTTGCTTTTTTTGTTACATTTGTTCCTTGACATTTTCGCACATGTCAATCATCCCTCCTCCCTATAAACCCTCTTTCATATTCATGTCTTTACTGTTTTGTGACCCTCTATGTTTAGACAGGGTTATTCTTGCAGTCATGGGCTTGGAACTACCTATTGTAGCTTGCTGGGCTCAGCAATGGATATACAACTAAGCATGATGACTCCTTGGTACCAGATCTATCAGTAGTAGCTAATAGTTCAGCATGGAGGAGTTGGCCCTATGAGGCCTTCCTCCATCCATAACTGACTGTTGATAGGAATAGTCCGCAGTGGAAGTTAGCATTTTAAAACTCAAGTATGTTAATGTAAATATGTTTTTTGTTTTAATCCCAAGTGTGGGATACGAGCTGCCTCAGTTTGTCCACAGCTGATAATTACCTCATTTGGTTTGAAAATGACAGTGGTCTTTGTCGGCTATAGAGTGGAATTGTATTGAGGACTTGGAGAGGATGTAAATACGGGAGCCAGGAGAGAGACAAAAACTCTGAGAAAAAAAGAAGGCTGCTGCTCCCTGTTTTGTTGCTGATTCATATGTCTGTGTTGGCTGTTGCTGGTTTGCTGGACTGCTACATACCCTGACTGATATTGGTGTTGCTCCAAAGAACCAAATGACCCTAACCCACTGGAACTAGTAAGAAGACCTACACCCTTTCTCCCCACTAACCGTCTCTCTCTCCTACCTAGTGTTGGGGTGTTGGAAGGTATTATGAGAGATAAGGGGTGGAGAAGGAAGTTAGATTCATAAGAATCCAATAAAGTAGATAAAAAGTACACCCGTACCAGTCTGCGTAGGTGAGGTGCTCAGGGAAATGGCCCTGCTTAGCCTCCCAAATGTTGAGATTACAGCATGCATTACCACACCCAGTTCAAGAAGTGCTCAGAGATACAGTATGCCCCAAACCTCTCATTCTCAGATTCTTTTCCCAAGTCTGTGGTAGCATCAATATGTGATCTTTCCTTGGGCAAACTCTATCAATAAACTTTTTGAAATTTAGCATGTTTGTTGCAATAGCACCCAGCAAAAGTTCAGACAAATGCTCTGGGGTCTTAGTGCTGCTTAGGCTGAGAACAGATAGATGTTGGATTTCTTGGCCTTTGTGTCTCAGGAGCTTCTTTGCATCCTGGTTTGCAAGTAGAAACCTTTAAGCTCAGAAACATCTATCACTGCAAGAAACTCAATCCCATCTTTCCATTCACATTCATTCCTTAACCCTGCTCCAGTGACTCCTAAAAAGTTTCCAGACTACCTGCAACCTGCCATAGAGCTTAGCAAGAGAAAATGTCAAAAAAAACAGTGTAACAGTTAATAACTTAGGAAAACAAGGTGTGCCACAAGCAGATGCACAAGTCCATCGCCTGTGGCACTCCCAGCATGGCTTCTTCCACTCCAGGATGAATATGCTAACTTGAGCCATGCTTCTATCCAGGCTTTGACTGTGGCCTCGGTAGAGCTGAGATGCTAAGCCTGTTCAAATGCATGTGATATTGGATGGACCATACTTTCAGTGAGTGATATGTGGGCTGAACTCTGTAGAATGGACAGCCTATTCTCCTTCCCTAAGTGGGTCACTTCAGCACTACATTTGAAGAAAATCCATTACTAGCATTTTAGTCCTATACCCCAGCTTGGGAGATGATGGTTAGAGGTTTATGGTAGGATGGGCAAGCAAGAAAGATAAACTTTCTACCTTTTACAAATACTTCATAAAAGTCCTTATGCTAAGAGACCCTTCAGATATAGAATTTGTGGAACCTAGCTTAATTAGCCTTCATTTTAGAATAGAACCTCAATATTTGTTGATATGTATTAGATACCTACTGTATGACTAATCTAACATGTTGGCCACAAAGATTGTTCACACAAATTTTTGCAACTTTCCAAACAACCCAAATGAGGTAGGATTAATATCTATCATTTATACAAGAGAAAATATCAACAAGACTAATCTCTTGCCCAATGCCACAGAAGTAGTAAGTGATACAGCTGGCACAAAGTCACATGCCACGCACTACCTGGCTGCAAAGCTGTACTCTTCATATGGCACCCACTGACCAGTATCTTCATTCGTGTATCTGCCTAACTCCAAGATGCTGATTGGTTAAAAGAGCCAGTGCTGGGCTACATGCAGGCAAACAAGGAGAGGGCTTCGCCTTGATAAGTGAAAAATGCTTGTTCTACTGAAGCTCATGCTGTGAAACTCTTCCTATACCAATCACTTACTGGCAGCTTCATCTAAGATTTTTTTCCAGTAGCAAATAGGGAAGGAAAAAAAGTATTATGAAATTAGCTTAAGCAAGGTCACACTGCCCCTTCTCGCTGTCTCTTTCTCATCACTCTTCATTTCTGCCTGGCTGTTTCCTTTGCTGTCGATGTTTTGTCTTTATGGAAGCCATACTAAGAAGCCCCTCTTTGACTTTATGTGCATGTGAGGTCCACTGCACAATTTCCTCTTCACCCCAATGTGGGAAAGTTTATTGGAAATTGAGTAAAATAGCTCATTTATTAAGAGGTTCATGACATCAAATCAGACTGTTGGAACTGATTCAAAAGAACAGACTCCAGGCTGAAGTTCACCCTTCATCAGAAGGAGTCTCTTACTAAAGCCAATGCTCCCTGGGCCAGCCTTGGGCAAAGGAAGCTGGTAATTTAATAAGAAGCTCTTCAGACTGTGAAAAGTGATCATTTTTCATCATGCCTTCAAGGACACCATTTTTCTGGCAGGTCTCCAACTGCCTTTATCAGTGGTCAAGAACAATCAAGGGACACATTGCATAGTACTGTGGAAGGGTATGGGTTGTGTAGTCATACAGAACAGTCTATATTGAATCCCGTACCTCAGCCATGTCAGATGATCACCCTAAACTTCACTTTCCCCATCTGCCAAGTAAGGTGAAATGTTCTTCCCTCCACTCACTATCCTGGAGCTCTGAGTACTGCATGTGTGAGGGGTCTCATAGCTTCCCAGACACACTAAAGAGAAACAGCAGAGAGTGGGGGGTTAGAGGCAGCTACATCTACAACAAGCAGGAGGAAATGCAGCATCCTTGCTGCCAGCATCCTCAGCACTCACTTCTTTGCAGGCACTGCTGTAGGCACTTTGCAGAAGTTAACTAATTTGCAGAAGCATCCCTTAATATAGTCAGATCATCTACATTTTTCATGGGAAAAGACTGAGGTTCACAGAAATCATCCAAGGCCCTAGAGACATTCATAGGAAATTGAAGTTGGATAAACCCAGGTCCTTTGGACATAAACATAACAGAATTCTAACTCTAATTTAAACTCTGTTTCAAAATGCAAGCACTGTGAGGCTGACATATAAATAACATGAAGAGTAAACATTCCCTTAGATCTTAAGAGTAACAAGATAGCATAAAGACTCATCTCATTAGTACCTGTGATAACTGGATAAACTATACCCTGCCAACATGACCACTCCACAATTGAGAAAACTGATGTGCAGGGAGAAGAAATTGCCTGACTCTGGATTTATTCAGATTTATGTTGTCTGAAGTTAGAGGCTATGTTTTCAATTGTTTTACTACTTTAAAGCCTAGAAAGGGTGTATGTGTGTCCTGGTGCCCTCTGAAATGAAAGTTTCTGGTTTCTTTGAAAACTCAGTTGTGTCATGTTATATTTTGTTGAAAGTTGTCTTGTGAGAGGGCATGTGATGTTTTGGTGAAAGCTGTCTCTTGCTAGAGGTGTGACTTTGGCCAGCTGAAAACATTCCTGGGTGAACTTTGAGGAGAGGACATCTATAGAAGCCCAGGGACAGTGAGACAATGCTTTTTTTTTTTCATTTAATCGATGTAATTTAATCAAAACAATTTAAATCAACAAACTACCACTTTTGTCCATAACAACAAAAAACTAAACCAACCATTATAATTATAAAGTTTATATGCATTCTGATACAGAGCTCTTGACGCATGAAAACCAGCAAACTTGTGTTCTTCACAAGAGTTCTACCCTAAAGTGTTATTTATGCAATAGTAACAATAATATATTTATCATTTACTATATGATAAGAATATAGAGAACCTTGCAAGGATTAATACACTGAAACCTGGCTATAACTCTTTGAGATAAGTATTTTCCACATTTTTAAACTCGTAAGAACTAAACACAAATAACCCAAGAGCATAAGAAGACAGAACTATCCTTTGTTCTTATTGGAAGTCTAATGAATCTAAATCTCTTAATACAGAACCTAGGAATTCTTACTTTAGATTTCCAGTTTGGGGATTTAGTAAAACCTGGAGAGGACAGGAGCTCTAAGAAGACCAAATAAATCTGGGCACAGGGGTCCCCTCCGAGACTGATTCTCCAAGCAAGAACCCTCATGGAGACAACCCAGAACCTCTGCCCAGACGCAACCCATGTGAGCTCAGTATCCAAGTGGGTTTCCTAGTAAGGGGAACAGGGACTGTCTCCAACATGAATCCAGTGGCTGACTCTCTGACCTCTCCCTCACCCCCTAAGGGAGGAGCAGCCTCACTAGGCCACAGAGGAAGACAACACAGCCAGCCCTGATGAGACCCAATAAACCAGGGTCAGATGGAAGGGAAAGAGGAACTCCTCTATCAGTGGACTTAAAGAGGGCCAGGGAGGAGATGAGGGATGGTAGGTGGGGATTGGGAGGGAATGAGGGAAGGGCTACAGCTGGGTAAACTGTAATCAATATAAAAAATTAAAATTTAAATTTAAAAAAGAAAATAAGATAATTACAATTTTCTTTTTTCTTTATTAATATTTTTTTATTTTTTTATTTTTATTTTTCTTTATTAACCACACTTTACTCATTTTGTATCCCCCCCATGGTTCCCTCCCTCCTCCCATCCCAATCCCTCCCTGCCTCCACCCTCTGCCTGCATGCCCCTCCCCAAATCCACCGATAGGGGAGGACCCCTTCTCCCTCCCTCCAATCCCAGTCAACCAGGTCTCATCAGGAGTGGCTGCACTGTCTTCCTCCGTGGCCCGGCAATGCTGCTTCCCCCTCAGGGGAAGGTAATCAAAGAGCAGGCCAATCAGTTCATGTCAGAGACAGTCCCCTTTCCTATCACAATGGAACCCACTTGGACACTGAACTGCCACGGGCCACATCTGTGCAGGGGTCTCAGGCCATCTCCATGCATAGTCCCTGGTTGAGGGAAGACCCCTGGTTGAGGAAAGACCCCTGTGCTCAGACTTCCCTGGTTTTGGTGGGATCTGGAGACAATGCTTTTTGATATCAACAAAAATGCTTTGCTGGCCTTCGTTCTTTGACACCTCACTTCGCAAATAGTAACAGTCCAGAGAACTTCCCAGGGCAATCCAACTAAGTCTTGCAGCTTTTGTTGACTCAGATTCAGTGGAATCTTAGTGTGTCTGCTGAATCATGCTAATGTGTGCTACTGTTTGATGTTGGCATTTGGACTGGTCTATTGGTGTCTGGACAATGAAGAATAGACTCGCCCCAAAGAACTACTTCTAAAAAAGGTCTACAACTTCTTTTTCCTAATAACCTTCTTTCTTCCATACCTCTGGTCAGTGGGTTGAAAGGGAGGTAGAAGCATTTAAGAACCCTAAATAAAGTAGGTTTGTTGAAAAATTAAAGCCTACAAGTGGCACCCAAGGTAGGGGCATTGCTGTAGCTGCAAGTGGACCAGCCCTAGCCGCCTAGGACCAGTAGTAATGCAGCCACGGAATCATGATTGGCCACTTCAGAAAGTTTATACACAGCTTATAGGAATTATAAATTATCACAAATAAGACCAAGTGTCCAATGGATTAAATGTGTGAGACCAGAAGGACAAACAGGGAATTTGAGATCCTATGTGACTGACATACCCATAAATTTATGGGGAAGGGATCTTTTACAACAGTGGGGTATTCAAATTAACATTTCTGCAGTCCCAGGGACAGCTAATGAGGAAGTTAAGAATGATAACATAGATGCATCTGGAGAAGATATTAATATGGATGATCAAGAACAAGCACAAGCTGTGCCCATTGTTCAAACAGAGAACATAACGGAATTGAATTTCCTAATTTATAATAGGGGCCACTGCTGATATACCAATAGCCTTGCTCCCAAAATGGTTTTTGAACATACCTGAGTGGCAAGAGCAGTGGCCCATAACAAAAGAAAAAATGCAGGAACTTGCACAACTAGTACAGGAGCAGCTGGAGGCCTAAAAAGAGAAGAGTCTACCAGCCCATGGAATTCCCCTGTGTTTTTTGTAAAAAAGAAATCAGG
>REGO01001599.1:36954-47508 GCA_010120015.1 Rhombomys opimus | reverse complement strand
CCATCACAGCTTTATACTTTCTAACTTCTACTTTTCCTATAATTTGAAACCTCTGAGACCTTCCACTTATGACCCTGGCACTGAAGACTGACCTGCTGTATTAGGGGAGTACAGTACATAAATATTTCTAGGAATATCTTTGCTCTGCAAATCTCCCATCTGCCTTAGTGGCTAGACTTGACATCTTCAGTTCATATTGAAATCGTTTAATATATTTCCTGGAACCTGAATTTAAAAGAGACTTAAAGATAACATCGTGTAGGGAATTCAAAATCTGTTCTAAGCTGTCTTCTTTTTTAGCATGAACTAGAGCTGGATACAAGAGAATTTTTTGTACTTAACCATTAAATTGTGTTTTGAGTACTTTCTCCCTGGGCATGCATGTTAATTCTAGAAAAGCTTCATTTTCAGCGTTTTGGAATAATATTTCTGAGACAAGCTATGTTGGCTCAGATCACATTGATCCCAGTCTATTGCATCACAGAGCAATGACCTAGCTTTTCTCCTTGTTCAAATCCCTAAATTGTTAAGTTAAAGGCTGTAGCACAGCAGAGTTTTAAAAATTACACATTTGACTTATGTAATGAGCTCTAAATTTGTATGCAGTGGGAAGACAGGTTTGAAAAATGAAGGTCAAATTTCTAGAAGTTTTCAACATTGCTTTCTAAATTCAATTTTTTTCTGATAATTTTGCAAATATGATAAAAACTACTGTCAAGGAAGCAATGTGGCTCAACCTTTAGCAATAGGTGATTAGCATCCTTTACCCTTTCCAATAGAGTAGCCACAATGCTGTGTCTTAAGGAACTCAATTCCAGGGTTAAAAGGAGTTTCTGAGCTGCATAGGTGTCTTAGGTGTGAATTGTGTTATGCAGTTAGATAGGGCAGGTTTCACATATTGCGCTGTAATTGATGTGGCAAGAAACAGACTTTAAATTACTATTTAAAATTGTTTTGTTATTGGGCATCAGTGGATTGGGTTTGCCTTATAGACTCTTATCACTAAATCACAGAAGATACAGTAGAAGCAATTGTTATTCAGTGCTAAGCTGTTTGGCTACCCTGATGCTTTTATAGTTTTAGTTATTTTGTTTATTTGTTTTGTTTTTGCTTTTGTTTGTGATGACAAAGATTCTGTCTGTAGACCTGCGTGTCCTAAGCATAGATAAGTAGACCAGACAGGTTGAACTTCAAGCTCCCCCTGACTCTGGCTCCAGCGTGCAGCCATTAAATGTATTAAATATACAAGCATTTGTTGTTGTTGTTGTTGTTTTAACATTATTGGCTGACAGTCCTGGAATGTAGGTTTTTGTACAGGTCAAGCATATGCTGCTGTTCTGATCTTCATCCACATCCATATTTGAATTTTTAAAAATCCCGAGTATTTTTCAGGATGGCATATATTTACCACATTAATACTGCCTGAGTCTTCGGAGTCATTAGATTCCAGGTACATGAAATTCTTCCTGCCTGTCGGTTTTGAAGTTTTTGGATGAATAAATATGAGTATTTTGATTATATGCAGGTAGAATAATGGACAGTGCACTATATTCACCTTGATTCCAGGAAGAGGAGGAAGAGGGCAAGTGCTTACTGAGTGCTGGAAGACAGAAGGTAGGCTAAAGAGAACAGGCACAAATGATACTGAAATATAAATCTCTGCAGATCTGGAGAAGGTCTGGTCCTGAAATGGAAGCATGGGCCAGGAATCGCTAAACCTTTTCCCTTCAGTATACTCTAACCCTATGGGAGGTGCTCATGTCACTCCAGACTCACTGGCCAATCAGGACTCTGAGGTCCTCCCTCCAGTCAGTGGAAGAGGCGTGTTTTTCCGGGAGCCATGCTGCCTGTTCAGCTCTGTAGCTGAGCAGGCTTGAGTGGCTGTTGTGCTGTGGTCTGAGCGCAGCTGCTGTGTGCTGTGAGGGGATTTCAGGAGAGTTCCAAAGTTGCAACATGCTGAGTGTGTGGCCGCTGTCCCCATCGTGGTGCAGCAGGACGCTGAACAGCAGGAGCTAGTGTGGTTGGTCCTTCCTGGGGTGGGTGGGAACCCGCAGCCATCAGCTACTTGTGAGGTCCTTTGTCCTAGCCTTAGTAATGCTGAGCTATCTGAGTCCCTTGTGTTAGAAGTTGGATGGACTGTGAGCCAGACTGTATGTGGTGACCTGGGCAGAGGCCCTTGCCCTATCAGCCTCTCTGAGTGTGGATTCCCTGGAGAGGAGACTCTGCAGCTCTGGCCTGTAAAAGGGACTTTTATTCTCCTGGTTTAGTTGTCTTCAAGGATTAGCACCATCTTCTGCTTACCTAGGTCTAGTCCTGGATGCATCTAGCTTTCATATAATACAATCTAGGCCTAGAATGTTTTCAGCCTCTGAGACGTAGTGCTTAATAAGCTCACAGTCTCTAGTTCTTTCTCAGTTCTGGCTGACTGGTTCATTTCAGCTGTTCTGGTTCAGGCTCCTCTCTAAGATGACTGATTCAATCTTGCTTCTCTCGCAGTCTCTGAGTTGCTTTTCTTGGCCTCAAAATAACTCCAGCATTCTGCTCTAATCTTCTGGCTCATTCTCATTCTCTGGCTTGTTCTGTCTTTACTGTTGTCTAGCTTGTTCTCTCATTCAACTTCTCTGTGTAACCATCTCCTGTAAAACTGCCCCCTGTCTCTATGCATTGCCCCTAAAGTAGCTTCCCTTTCCTCTCTTTCCTGAAAATTGTTGGGCTTAGTCTATTATGTCATGTCTTTCCCTGATCCTACACTGTTTCTGCCACCCTTTTAAACATTGCTTTCAAACATGGTGCTGCAAACTCTATTTACCTTCATTGTTTGTAATTAAAGCTGTATACTACAACACTTGGACCTAAGCTTTTCTTTACCTGAAACTTGCTCTATACCAGGCTGTCCTTGAAGTTACATCTGCTTGCTTCTGTCTCCTGAATTAAAGGTGTGTTTGTATTCCAGCTGGATCAGACAGACTTAGATGGACTTTGGATGTAATCTCTTGCCAGAACAGCTATGTTCTGAATTAAAATTCCTCTGCACTAGCCATAGGAATCTGTGGTGCTTAAAATATAATTGTGCACACAGAGATACTGTTTTTAGCATTCAATATGAAGACAGATTAGAAATCTGAAGGTATGGTTTCTACAAATTCTGAACACTACATTCCACATTCAGTTTTGTGTGATAACATTTTCAAATAGTTTAGAAACTCACAGAAAGGAGGAGATGGAGCTTATCCTTCAGCAATATTTGATTAGCATCCTTTTACCTTTCCACTACCATCAGCCACAATGGTGTTATCCACAGAAATTAATTTCTAGAGTATAAAAGACACTGCTTAAATTGCAGAGGATTTCAGGTGTACATTGTAATGTTTGTTTGATAGGGCAGATTTCATATCTGGGGCCATAACCTGTATGGTAAGAAGACCTTAAATTCCTGTTCAACATTGTTTTGTTTGTGGGCATCGGTGGGGCTGGGATTGCCTGAAATCCCAAGGGTTTTGATGGGAGTCAGAGCCAAAGCCCATCTTTCTGATCACCTCCACCTACAGAGAGAGGTCTAGAGCATGGTGCCTCTCTGTTTAGAAGAATGATGAGTAGTATCTGGAGGGTCAGAAATAGAACAGTTTAGAGGTCCCTTTGAGGTACTTTTGTAGGAGTGGTGATGTCTGTGTTTGTTTCATTTCTATACACATACAATCATAGGTAACATTGGTCAAGTTCACATTTTTTCCTGGCTGAGTTTCCTTAGGTATTTTGATAAAATTTTGACTATATTTTGGGGTTGTTTTTTTTATTTTTCTCTCTACCCATTTATTCCTTTATGAATATTCACTTTCTTGATTATTGTAGCTTCATGGTAAGTACAAAAGTCATGTTGTGCCTGTATGTATACTATTTCACAAAACACATAGTTTGAAATAATCTTTCTTGTTCTAAGCCATTATGAACTTGGTTTGGAATATATTGATTTATGCTGAAAATTGAAAATGCCCAACACTTATTTTGAAAATACATCATATTAATGGTGTTGTTTACAGTTGTATTAAAAGTTAAAAAACATTCAATAGTCATTTAGCAGAAAGAATAATTGTGTGCAACTGAAACTGATGTGAAAAAGTGTACAAAGCCATAGGATAAGGACTTTAGTATAGAGTTTAGTGACACAGAATACATGGTTATGATCACATTAAGTATGATTTAATTGAGAAAATGAAAAGAATGAAGATAAAACATGCTCCAGCATTAAACAATGAATCTGAGTGTGACATAGGATTGTATATTAGCATGCAAAATTAACTCTGATAGTAGTATGTTGGGATTTTTCTCAGATAACAACTAAATTTAGTTGAAACTGTGTTGTATTTTTAGAGTTGATTTAAAGTTGCATGTGTTTACTGAATGCATGCTGAGACATTGGGACATAATATGTATTCGCAAGCAACCCCATTATACAGAGTTTTCATAAAATGGCAGATATTACTGTGGATCCCAGGAATCTACTAAGTAGATTTTTCATGAACTTGAAATACTTCAGGGCACTGTGCTAAAGGTATGAAGACAATATCAATGAATAAATTAGTATACACTTATAAAGTACTCTCATGGTCAGTGCTGTACTGATGTTGAAATAGCATGTAATTACAGCTTAAGCTGTGTTCACCCATTTCTTTTTCCTGTCAGATTTTTATGTTTTATGGGCTCTTTTTGGTCAGGTGTATATGAGAGCTTCAGCCATCTTGTCCATACTGCAAGTAGCAACAGAAAATGAAGAGCAGAAAGCATAGAAGCAATTAACTACAAAAGGCTTTTTAAAAAACATTTTTAGTGAGTATGTGCAGAAAAAAATTAAATACCAAGATTTTTGTTACAAGAGTTGTTATGAGAAGCAAATGTGCTGTTATAGTATAGTGTCAAAATGCAGGAAGTCATTCTATTTGGAAGGAATGAGAACTTTCTGCCAACTGCATGAGAAATGAAAAATGAGGTTAAGAAACAGATTGACCTGTTTTGTTTCTATTTAAATAATGACAATAAATTATAATTTAAGAAAAAATGTAAGTCTTAGACAAGTTACTCATCTCTCTTTTTAATTCTGATAGTAACCCTTTCATTTTTGCATGGGAGAATATGTTTAAATATTTCATATTTTAATGCATCAGTTTCTTTATGTTTTATATATTATACAATTAATGCAGCAATGATGTATAACCTTACATAGGGATTTCTTTTTAAATAATTATTAAAA
This sequence comes from Rhombomys opimus, assembly GCA_010120015.1. Lineage (NCBI taxonomy): Eukaryota > Metazoa > Chordata > Mammalia > Rodentia > Muridae > Rhombomys > Rhombomys opimus. The sequence continues at coordinate 42,263 of REGO01001599.1, read as the reverse complement.
CACTTGTTTTTATTAATTAACTAATTTTAATCTTAGTCATATGTCCCTCCCTCCTTTCCTTCCATTTCCACTCTCCCTCCTCCCTTTTGCATTCTCAGAAAAGAGAATTCTCCCTAGCCATACAGTCAAGCTCATCTATTCACTTGAGGATGGAGTTCATCTTCTTCCCTTGTGGCCTGGTAGTGAAGTTCCATCAGGGGAACATAATCAAAAAGCAGGCAACATAGAGATATCCCACCTTACCATAACTAGGAGGTCTACATGAAGCTTAAGATGCTCATTGGTCTTATGTTCTTGGGGTCTGTGCATTGTAGTATGACTATCCTTTAGTAAATGACTAAAATCCACTAATAAGTGAGTATCTATCATGTGTGTTTTTCTGGGTCTGTGTTAACGTCACTCAGGATGATCTTTCCTATTTGCTCCCATTTGCCTAAAAATTACATGATTTTCTAGTTTTTAACAGCTGAGTAGTATTCCATTGTGTAAATGTACTACAGCTTCTTTACCCATTTATCAGTTGAGGGACATCTAGGTTGTTTCCAGTTTCTTGTTAGTAGAAATAAAGCTACTATGAACATGGTTGAGCAAACCTCCTTGTTTTATGTTGGAGCATCTTTCAGGTATATATACCTAGGAGTGGTGTAGCAGGGTCTTGGGGAATGGTTATTCCCAGTTTTCTGAGAAAGTGCCAGATTTTTGTACAAATTTGCTCCCCCACCAGCAATGGAGGAGAGTCCCCCTTTCTGCACATTTTTTTTGCCAGTGTGTGTTGTCACTTGAGTTTTGGATGTTAGTCATTTTGAGAGGTTTAAGATGGAATCTCAGAGCCATTTTGATTTGCATTTCCCAGATGACTAAGGATGTTGAGCATTTTTAAGTGCTTATGCACCATTGAAATATATTAAGGAATATTAAATTCTCCCAAACCCATTATCCTCACAGTCAGGTGTCTGATTTAAGTTTTCAATGCATTTCTCTAAGAAAGAAGATGATGAAACACTGGCTTAACAGATATTGATGTAAAAAGGACTTGAATTCACATTTAGTAATTGCTGTATCTGAGGATTACTGCCCCTGTATGCTGCCCTAGATCTGGGCAGGGCAGCTTCTAGGTTACCTTCAATCTATCTTAAGCATAGAAGATTTTCAGCCTCTGAGTATTACTGCTTAATATGCACACCCTTTTCTGAGCTCATAGATGGCTGATTCAGTTCAGCTGTTCTGGCTCAAATTCCTTTCCTAGCTAACTTATTAAATCTGGCTTTTCTCCCATCCTCTGAATTGCTTTGTTTGGCCTCAAATTAACTCCAGCAGTCTTTCTAATCTTCAGGCTCTTATTTTCTCTTATTTTATTTTTTTTATTTTTATCAGTTACATTTTATTAATTCTGTATCCCAGTCGTGCCCCGAACCCTCGTTCCCTCCCAGTCCCTCCCTCCCTCCCTCCCTCATCACCACTGTGCCCCTTTCCAAGTCCACTGATAGGGGGGGACCTCCCCCCATTCATCTGATCCTGTTTTATCAGGTATCTTCATTGAGTTCCTGTTAGAAATAGTCCTTGTTCCCCTCACTTTGGGAAACCAATTGGTTACTGAGCTACCACAGGCTACATCTGAGCAGAGGTTCTAGGTTATATCCATACATGGTCCTTGGTTGAATGTCAGTTTCAGAAAAGACCCTGTGCCCAGATATATTTGGTCTTTGTGGAGCTCCTATCCTTTCCCCATCAGACTAACTCCCCTTCTTTCTTATGATTCCCTGTACTCTGCCAAAGGTTTGGTCATGAGTCTTTGCTTTGAAAACACTGCTAGTTAGAGGCTTTCAGATGTGCTCAGTAGACCCCTGTCATGCGTTCAATGCACGTCCCATCTGTCTTTCTAAATGAGGATTGATCCTCTTACCCCATGTCCACTCTCTTGATTATTTTCTCAATCATTTGATCTTCACCTTAATTCTCTCTTTACAACCTGTCTTTCTCTTACTGTCCCAGAAAAACTGCCTCCTCTCTCCATGCTGTGGCCCTTAAGGAGCTTCATTTCCTCTCTATTTCATAAGAGATACATGTATCCTATTCTGTCAAATATTTTTCTGAATTTGTCCCCTTTTCTGCCACTCAATTAGATATTACTTTCAAACATGTGTGCTTCCTTCTCCCAACTATTTCTACACCCGTTGTTTGAGATTAAACACATGTATCACCATGCCTGAAACTAAGCTTTTCTTTATTGGACATTGCTCTATACCAGGCTGGCACTGAAGGCAGATCTGCTTGCCTCTGTCTCCTGGATTAAAGTATTGTAATATTCCAGCCAGATCACATAGACATAGAGGGTCTTCGGATGTGATCTTTTGCCAGAGCAACAAGTCTCTAAATCAAATTCCTCTATATAATCATTACTCATATCCACATTACAGATGCTCTGTAGAAATTTTAATCTCTTAAGTCTTATACAATTCAGATATTGGAAAAAGCAAACTCATTAAATAGGTGATAATTTATGTACAAAACCTACTCAAGAGCAAATATTCCATAGAAAAGCTGATGTAACTCAAATACTTGAAGTAAACTTGCTAAGTTTAGTTAGATGGAAAGTATGAAAGTCAAGAAAATTGTTGTGGAGGAAAAATGATCTCTATATCACATGTCTTTGAAGACAAAAATCAAACTGTGTGAATATGGGAATCTTCCATTTGTTACTCAAGTCATTTGAGCATAAGGACATGAAAAAAAATCATACTTATCTCCCAGAACAAGTAGAAGATATGTAGTAGTCCTTACTTCGAGTAGACTTCATGAATGTGACACAAGTTTACATTTAAGTTATTAATAATCACTAATAATAATTAAATAATAATCATAAATAATAAACACATGATTATTTAAACAGTTAAAGAAAATTTCCCATCTACCCAATAGCGGTGAGATTCCTTTAGGTCTCCAGCATCACTTCTTTGAAGAGATTCTTTTGGGATGAATCCAGCGAAGTCCACTTTTCTTGAATGAAGTTAACATGCACATCATCATAGGTTATTGCATTCTAAATTATCCTATACAAATATACAACAGAAACCATGAAAGTGACAACACTATAAATTTATAATTATTCATGTATTAATTCATTATTAATGACAAATGAATCATAAACTTGAATCACATTCAGAAAGTCTAGTGAAAGCAGGGGAGGATTAATAAATTAAACTAGTATACTTAATTAGTTTTTGAAACTAATTGGAAATATAGCCAAAGAAATCACACTAGAGAAATCCTTATGATTACTAGTGCTGTGGAAATTGTTGTGTTTACCCTGGTTCAGTTTACAAATGTAGTGTGACTCCCACTATAGGAAAATTTATGAATGCATTCACTATTGTATAGCTGAGTTCTAGTTCTTTTCAAATATGTGAAAAACCACTTATAGAAAAAGGAACCCCCTACCAGTGGACTGGGGGAGGAGCATGGGTGGAGAAGAGGGAGGGAGGATGAGATTGTTAGGGGCAGATGTAGGGAGCTCCAGGTGGGATACAAAGTGAATAAACTGTAATTAATAAAAAATATGCTCTCTAAAAAAGGAAAGAAAGAAAAAGGATGCTATAAGCAATCCATGTAATATGTTTCTCACCACAAAGGTATCTTCAAAGTGCAAAATTTTCACAATCAAGGGGGAAAATATAAATGTAAACAAAGTGATAAAACATTAAGATGTAAGTCCTTTTTACATTTAGATCAAATTGTAAACTTAATTCACTGTAATGAATGTGAAAAAGCTTACACATATACCAATTATCTTTGCAGCCATGAAAAAATGCATGCTAGTGAAATCCCCTATGAATGTAATTAGTTTGGTAAAGCCTTTGCATGTCATAGATCTCTTCAAAGGCAGGAAAGAATTTATACTGGAAAGAAACCCTACAAATGTAATCAATGTGAAAAAGCCATTTCAAGACACAGTAGCCTCCTAAATCATAAAAGAACACATACTGGAGAGAAACCCTTTGAATGTAATCAATGTGGTAAAGCCTTTGCAGATCGCAGTAACTGCCAGAGCCATAAAAGAATCATAGTGGGGAGAAACCCTATGAATGTAATCAGAGTAGTAAAGCCTTTTCACAACCCAGTAGTCTTCAAAAGCATAAAAGAACACATACAGGAGAGAAACCCTATGGATGTAATCAGTGTGATAAAGCATTTTCTCATTGCTGTGATCTCCAGAGACATGAAAGAATTCATACTGGAGAGAAGCCATATGAATGTAATCAATGTGACAAAGCCTTTTCACATCCCTGTAGTCTCCAAAGGCAGAAAAGAACACATACTAGAAAGCAGCCCTATGAATATAATCAATGTGATAAAGCCTTTGCACATTGCTGTGATCTCTAGAGGCATGAAAGAATTCATGCTGCTAAGAAATCCTATGAATGTATTGAATGTGGTAAAGTCATTGCACATTCCAGTGACCTTCGAAGGCATGAAAGAATTCATACTGGAGACAGAGCCTACCTATGTAATCAATGTGGTAAAGCCTTTGCATGTTGTGATCTCCAGTGGCATAAAAGAATTCATAGTGCAGAGAAACCCTATGAATGCAATCAATGTGGCAAAGTATTTGCACATTGCAGTAAGCTCCAAAGGCATAAAATAATTCATACTGGAGAAAAATCCTACAAATGTAATCAATGTGATAAAGCCTTTTCACATTCCAGTAGTCTCCAAAAGCATAAAAGAACACATACTGGAGAGAAAGCCTATTAATGTAACCCATGTGGTAAAGCCTTTGCACATTGCTGTGATCTCCAAAGGCATGAACGTTTTCATACTGGAGAGAAACCCTAAGACTATAAACAGTGTACTAAAGCCTTTGCATGGCGCATTGACCCTCAAACCATGAAAGAAATCATACTGGAGAGAAAACCTTATGAATATATTTAGTATGATGAAACCTTTGTACATTTCTATAGGTTTTATTATTGAGAATGAATCATACTGAAGAGACACCCTATGAAAGTATTTAATATGGTAAATGAAAGTTTTGCATTTTCTTTTTTAACATTTTAATTTTTATTAAAAATAGATTCTTTTCTCATACAATATATCCCAACCAGAGCTTCCCCTCTCTCCACTCCTCCAAACTCTCCTCTAGCTCCTTTCTTTTTTTTTAGTTTTAATTTTCTTTTTTATTAATTTTATTTTTTTCTTGTCAGTTACATTTTATTAACTCTGTATCCCAGCTGTATCCCACTCCCTCATTCCCTCCCAATCCCACCCTCCCTCCCTCATCTCCACCGTGCCCCTTTCCAAGTCCACTGATA
>REGO01001597.1:0-21149 GCA_010120015.1 Rhombomys opimus | reverse complement strand
CATATGTGACACTGTTTCACCAGTGACTATAGTTGTGGTTTCTGGATAGCTAGAGCTGAAGAATCAGCTGTGGTTAACTTAACAAGAGACAAGAAACAATGAAGTGAAAAATTTGCTTTACTGTGACAATTGATGCTGGTTATCTGGGGCTGCAAAATCAGTTGTGATTTAAAAGAGACCAGCATCACTGAGAAAAAAAATCTGGGGAGTATTTCCTCTGTATGATGTCCTGGTCCAGAGAAGGCCAAGGCCACACTAAAAACCAAACTTAGTAAAGTGTAAGAGCCTTCCATGTGGTGGTGTTTTTGGCAATATGGAAGGTGGTGGATTGAAGAGAAACACGCTTGGAAAGATGTGGCATGGTTTGAGTCTCTGAAGAAGAAAGGAGAGGCCACTGTTGAAGGTGCAGGCTAAGTTTCAATGGCGACCCCAGTGTATTGGAGATGCCAGGACTGCAGGATGACTGCTGAGAACCGAGGCAGATGCGTAGTGGAGCAGGCCTGAGCCTAACTGATAAGCTACCTGTATTGTGCATGGCAGAGCAGAACTTTGAGGCTAGCCAGACCCATGGGAGCCCACGATCATGAGTGAGTCTTAGATACTGAGCACTGAGCTACAGAATTTGATTGTCACTGCTGGGCTTTAGTTCGCAGGCCCGTGTTTGTATATTCAGCCTCTGTGAGCCCATGTGACCCCTGCTTAGTTGATTCAGTGGGCCATTTTCTCCTGGTGTCCTCCATCTCCTCAGATTCCTACAGTCTCTTCTCCTACTCTTCTGTAGGATTTCCAGAGCTCCTAGGGAAGAAAACTAATAGAGACCACCAATATAGACTCACTCTCTCCATATAATGTCTGGCTGTGGGTCTTTGTACTCACTTCCGTATGCTGCCAGAGAAAGGCCCTCTGATGATGATTAGAAAAGGCACCATGGCTATATCAGAATATTGTTAGGAATTATGTAATTGATTTTTTTGCCAGTCATGTTTGCTTCTACTCTAGGTCTCTTGGCTATCCAGTCTCCAGTTCCTGGCCTTATACTTAGTGTAGGTCATGGACTCCCTCTCATGTCCGGGGCCTCAAGTCAAATGCAACAAGTAAATTTCTTGAATGTTTGCATTGAAAAAAATATTCCAAGCAAATAAACCTAAGAAGCAAGACAGTGTAGATATTTTAATATCTGACAAAATAAACTTCAAACCAAAATTAATCAGAAGGGATGGAAGAACGCTATATAGTCATCAAAGGAAAAATCCACCAAGAGGATAGTGCAATTCTAAACATTATGTACCAGACACAAGGGCACCCACGTTCCTTAAAGAAACATCACTACAGTTAGAATCACACATTGACCCTCACAAAGTTAGAGTGGGTAATTTCAATACCTCCCTCTCACCAATAGACAGAATAGCCAGACAAAAACTAAACATAGAAACGCTGGAATTACATGACATTCTAGATCAAGTGGACTAGCAGATATTTACAGAAAACTTCACCTAAACACAAAAGAACATACATTCTTAGTACCTCATGGAATATTCTTCATAAATGACCACATACTTGGATGTGCAAGTCTCAACAGATATAAAGACAATTAAAGTAACACCCTCAATTCTAACAGTCCACCATGGGTTAAAGCTGGATACCAGCAACAGAATGTTTACAAACTCATAGAAATGGAGCAACTCACTGCTGAATGAAAAATGGGTCAAGGCAGAAATCAAAAATCTTTTAGAATTGAATAAAAATAAAAGCACAAACCTATGGGACACAGTAAATAGTTGTTCTATGAGGCAAGTTCATACCATTACAAATCTACATTAAAAATGATAATTGGGGAGATTTCATATTAGCAGTTTGTTGTCATACCTGAAATCCCTGGAACAAAAAGAAAAAATAACACCTGAAAAGAGTACTTGGCAAGAAATAATCAAAGTCAGCACTGAAGTCCATAAAATAGAAACAAAACAATAGAAAGAATTAACGAAGTGAAGAGTTAGTTTTTTGAGATTGATAATCTTACCAAACCAACAAAAGACAGAGAAGATCGATCCAAATTAATAGTTTTAGAGGCAATTAAGAAGCATCATAACAGATACCAAGGAAATCCGAAGAAATATGATGACATACCTTAAAAATCTGTATTCCAAGAAGACAATGCAGCCACTCCTGATGAGACCAAATTGACTAGGATCAGAAGGAAGGAAAAGAAGTCCTCCCATATCAGTGGACTTGGGGAGGGGCATGCATGCAGAGGGGGGAGGGAGGGATTTGGATGGGAGGAGGGAAAGAACCACAGGGGGGCTACAAAGTGAATAAAGTGTAGTTAATAAAGAAAAAAAAAGCAGAAAAAAATAAAATAAAATTTGGGGAAATTATAAAATAAAAATCTGTACTCCACTAAACAAGAAAAAATAAATAAATAAATATATTTCTTGATCTATATTAGATCTCAAAATCAAAATCAGGTAAACAATTTAAAAAGACCCAGAACCCTGGTTAGATAGAAGCAGTAATTAGAAGTCTCCCAAACAAAAAAAACACCTATGCCAGATGGATTCAGGTCAGAATTCTACCAGAGCTTCAAAGAATAATTAAATCCAATATTCCCCCAAATATTCTGTATAATAGAAAATTCTCTTTAAAAGCCCATAATTACTCTGGTACCTAAACCACCAAAAGGCCCAACAAAAGAAAATTACAAATCAATATCACTTATAAACATAGATGATAACAATTTCAATAACATATTTCCAAACCAAATTCAAGAACGCATCAAGAAGATTATCTACTGTGATGAAGTAGGCTTCATTCAACAGTATGTAGGGATAGCACAGCATACATAAATCAATAAACATAAGCACGTGAACACGCTGGAAGACAAAAACATATGATCATTTCATTAGATGCAGAAATGGCCTATGACAAAATTCAACACCCCTGATAAGTCTTAAAGAGGCTAGGAACATACCTCCCCACAATAAAGGCAGTTTACAGCAAGCCCATAACCAATATCAAACCAAAGGAGAGAACCCCGAAAGCATTTCCACTAAAACCTGGAGCAAGACAATGATGTTCACTCTCTTTGTATCTATTCAACATCATACTTGAATTCTTAGCTGGAGCAACAAGACAACTGAAGGAGGGCAAGGAGACAGAAATAGTATCAAAGAAGATTTCTACGTATCTTTATTTAGAGACTGAAGGGACTCCAGTCAGCCCAAGCATGGGAAACATGGCTCTGGCAGGCCTTGTCCTTCTCTCCTACTCACTTGCCTTGCTAAAACCCATTAGATTCCATGGGATGGATCTTAGGATTGGGCCTGGCATTGGTTGGACAGTCCCTCAATCTCTGCTCTATCTGTGCTCTTTGTGCTAGCTGGTCTTGGAGGTGTGGTAAGTTTTGGATTGAGGCTTTTGTCAGTGGGTTGGTGATCTCCTCCATCCATTAGGAGACTTGTCTAGATAAAGGGTGTCCTCTTCAGTCTTAGGCACTAGGAGTCTTGGCTAGAATACCCTCATATTCTCTCAGATGCCTCTTCTGATTTAGGTCTGCAGCTTGTCACAGAGATGCCCCCACCTACCATTTCTTTTTCTCTGCAGGTCTTCTGCCCTCCTGCCCATATTCTCTCCAGGTCTGATCTCTACCTTTATTTCTCTCTGTGCTACCTTTTCTGCCTGTTCCACTCTTCAACCACTACTCCTTTCTATTTTATTTTCCCTTTCTGAGTGAGATTTATGCATCCTCCCTTGGGTCCTCCTTGTTACTTGTGTCCTTGGGATTTGTGCACTGTATGTCTATCCTATACTATATGAATAAAAGCCTCTTATATGTATACATCTCAGTCATAGGCTTCTCCCTCCTCTCCTCCCAGTCCCACTCCCCTATCCTCCTATTCTTTAGAATAGGAGATCCCCCTACCTTGTGTATATACCATGTGTGTCTCTCTGGGTCTGTGTTACCTCACTCAGGATGATCTTTTCTAGTTCTATCCATCTGTACTCAAATTTCATGGTTTCCTCATTTTTAATTGTTGAGTAATATTCCATTGTGTAAATGCACCACAGTTTTTTTAACCATTCTTTGGTTGAGGTACATCTAGGTGGTTTCCAGTTTCTGGCTATTACAAATAAAGCTGTTATGAACATGGCTGAGCAAATGTCTTTGTTATATCTTTCAGGTATATGCCCAGGAGTGGTATAATTAGTTCTTGAGATATGGCTATTCCCAGTTTTCTGAGAAAGGACCAGATTGATTTCCAAAGTGGTTGTATAAGTTTGTGCTCCCACAAACAATGGAGGAGTGTTCTCCCTTTTCCACATCCTTGTCAGCATGTGAAGCCAACTTCTATTACTATTAACGATACTCTGGTATGCCTGCAGACAGGAGCCTACCAGAGTTGTCTTCTCAGAGCCTCCACCCAGCAATGACTCAAAACAGATACTGAGACTCAGAACCAAATATTGGGCGAAGCATGGGAAGTCTACTGGAAAAGAGAGGCGGGGAAGGGTGGGAGGAGAAATGGTCCTACAGGTGACAAAAGCTCCACAAGAAGACCATCAAAGCCAATCAACAGGACCCAGAGGGGCCTATGGAGTCTGAAGCACTAACCAAGGACAGTGCATGTGATGGTCCTACGTCCTCTCTATATAAGTAGCCAATGGGCATCTTAGGCTTCATGTGGACCCACTAGTTAGGAGAGTGGGGAATATCTCTGACATAGACTATGTTGCCTGATTTTTGATCACTTTCCCCTGATGGGAACACCCTACCAGGCCACAGGGGAGGAAGCTGAACTTAGTCCTCAGGTGAAGAGATGAGCTGGGGTGTCTGGGTAGGGGAAATCTCCTATTCTAAGGAATAGGAGAGGGGGAATATGAGAAGGAGGGTGGGGCTAAGAGGAGTGGAGGGAGGAGCCTATGACTGAGATGTATATTGAATTGATTAATAAAAATGAAAAAAGAACCATTAGATTACTTTCCTAAAGTTATCCACCAAGGTCCATTCCCTTATTTGGCCACTTTCTCCTCCTGAGGCTGATTACCAAGATCCAGCTATCAATGTATTGAAGTCTAGCAGTCAAAAGCCCCCTTTGACTCACCTAATTAACATGCCCAATTAAAATGAAACACATCATCCTAACATGGAGTTTTCTCTTTTCTCTTTATAAACTGTCATTTGCCTATGGGCCAATTCTGTTTTCTCTCTATCTAGAGACAGTCCTTTGCTCCTCTCCCCTACAATCCATCATCTGTCCTTTTTCTTTATCTCTTACTCCCTGCCCTTTGTCCCTCTGTCCCTCTGATGCAAATAAATCTTCTTTGTGCTCTGAACTTGGTCTTGGGGGTCCTTACAGAGATAATATAATTTTATACATAAAAGACCCTAGGAATTCCACAAGCAACAACAACAACAACAACAAAAACTTCTACAGGTGATAAAAAAATGGTGCTGCCCAAATGAATGGCTGCATGTAGAAGAATGCAAATAGAGCCATACCCATCACCCTGCACAAAACTCAACTCCACCTAGATCAAGAACCTCAGAAGCAACATAAAACTGGATATACTGAACATGATAGAAGAGAAAGTGGGAATAGTCTTGAACTCCTTAGCTCAGGAAAAAGACTTTCTGAAGAGGGCATTGATAGCACAGGCACTGAGACCAACCATGTTAATAATACAAATATAAAAAATGGGACCTCATGAAACTGAAATGTTTCTCGGCAGCAAACATCTTAGAAATTCAGACAAAGGAGAGTGCCACAGAATGGGAAAATATCTTTACCAATTACACATGTGATAGAGACTTAGTATCGAAAATGTAAAGAGAACTAAAAACACTGAACATGGAAGAAAACAAATAATTAAATTAAAAAAATAAGCTACAGAACTAAACAGAGTTCTCAAGAGATGGTTAAAGAAATGTTCAATAACATTAGCAATCATGGAAATGTAAATTAGAAAAATACTTTGAGGTTTCAACATAGAACAGTAAGAATAGTCAAGGTCAATAAAACAAATGATAGCAAATGTTGTCAAGCAAGTGGGGTGTGGGGAACAATCATCCATTGGTGGGGGGAGTTCAAACCTTTATGTCTACTACAGAGTCAGTGTATTGCTTCCTCTGAAAGCTGGAAACAGATCTTTCTCAAGAGCCAGTTATACCACTCTTGATCATCTACCCATAGGACTCTACAACTTACTACAGGAACACCTGCTCACCCATGCTCAGGGCTGCTCTATTAGTAATACACAGAAACTGGAAACAGACTAGATATTCATCAACAGATGTATGGATAATGAAATGTGTTACATTTACACAATGGAATATTATTCAGCTATTAACAAAGAACAATGAAATCATAAAATTTATAGGTAAATTTGGATGTAGCTAGAAAAATCATCCTGAGTGAGGTAACCTAGATCCTAAATGACAAATGCAGGCCTTCTTTTCTATGAGGATGTTAGTTCTTAAGCCTTTGATAGGCATGCTACAATCCACATGACCTCAGAAGTTAGGTACAGAATAAGGGGCTAGCAGATAGGGGAAGATCTGTCAATGAACAGGAAATAGAATATATAGTTATGGAATACGGGCATTGTGTACTAGAGTGGAAGAACTAAATGGAGAGGGAGATGAAAGAGAAGGAGAATGGAGGGAATACAGGTAGGGACAACTAATACTAAGTGTGATTTGAAGAGTTCTATGAAAACCTACTATTGTAGGAGCTTCTTAAAATACATGCTATACAAAAGAAATTGAAATGGAGTCACCAAAAAGGAGACAAAGCTCCAACTGGATGGTTTTTTTTTGTTGTTGTTGTTTTTTGTTTGTTTGTTTGTTTGCCATTAACTAAAACCTCTAATGCTAGGAATGGCTTACATCTAGCTGAATTGTCAAATAAAGAGGCCCCTTGTAAACCCCCAAACAACTCTGACTATTGCCAAGGCAATTGATTGCTCAACACATACTGATAGTAAGGTCCTATTGCCAAAGACAACTATCTAAATATCTCATTGAACATGGAAAAGGCGAGCTGGTGCCTAACTAGAGCTTTCACCCCTGTGGACTATCATTCAGGATACTGGAAGATACATTGGATACTACCAGAAGAAAAGATAGGCCCTAATCAAGCAATAAACCCTCTAATCTTCAATGCCTGCATAATATACTGCCATAATAATTGCACAAAAATTGTGGAAGTAACCAACTACACTCTGATTGGAATTAAAGCCCACTCCATGAGACGGAACTCATGCCTGACACTGCTCCGTCAGTGAACCTCAGTTTGGATAGACCATGGGTCCAGGGGAAAACCAAATACTATTGTTCTGCTAAAGGAACATAACAACAAAACGACTCTTAATGACACTCTGCTGTTCTCCTAGATCGGTATCTCACTCAGCTATCACCACAGAAACTTCTTCTTTAAGCAGATGGGAAATAATATAGAAATCCACAACTGAAAAATATGTGAGTGAAAGGTTTTTTGGAAGACGTAATCTTAAATGGAATGTCTTCATCGAATCGCTCCAGCCAGTGCACAGGGAACCCTGTACAAGAGGAAATGGAAAGAGCATAAGAGCCATAGCAGATGGATGACAACAGGCTCCCAGAGTTCATGTATGAACTCCGGGAGACTGCGGCAGCATGTGCAGGGTCTGCACAGGTTCAGGGCTGAGAGTGGGATGTGGACAAAGGCTGCCATCCCTAACCAAGAAGATAGGGTTGGTTGATCCTCCCCACCTCGAATTGACATGTGCTTGCAAAGGAAAAATTAATTTTCTCCAACAGAGTCTCACTGGGTACACAAACCACAGTTGGGAATATGCTACACTCCTAGCCAACACAAAACTAACTCAGTGGTAGTTTTGCAGAATTTTTTTTTTGTCTCAGATTGATTTGTTTGGCCATTTAAAAAAATATTTTCTGTCTTTTGCTTGTATATTACAGTTTCCAAATTTGTGTTTTTATGGTTTTTGTTTTTATTTGTCTATGTTTGAGTGTTTCTTCTTTCTTCTAAAATTTTTATTTTCCTGTTTGTCATCTAAAGACAGAGAGAGAGAGCAAGTGTAGTATTTGTTGTGTGGGAGGTGGGGAGGATCTGAAAGAAAATGGGGGAAGGGAAAATCATAACCAGAAGATTGTATATGAAATGTTTTCAATTAAATTTAAGTGAAAAATATTTCAGCCACACCAGTATGTGTATCACACATTTTCAGAATAATAAAGTATTTCCCCTATAAGTCAAACTCTCTTACTGTGGCTCTTAATTCCCATTGTATATGGGGGACAAGGAGAATAATCAGAATTTCTCCACGCTGTTTGTTCTGCATTCTAGCTCAGACCTTGCTGAGGCCCAGTATGTTTGTGTGCAGGCTGCAGGTGCCTGGGGAACACTGTGTGCTCACTGCACAGAGGTAGACAGCAGAGTCACTGGGCTGGGAGTCTCTGATGTGCAGGGAAACATGCAGGCTGGCTCTATTGAGGTGAGCTATGAATCTGCCTTCTTCCTTGTCACTACTGGAGAAGATGGACATCAGCACCTGGGGGCCTTTCCCGGAATGCTGTCTGTACCACCAGAAGGTCTGAGAAGCAGAACTGAAAGTGCAGTTTAGAGAGGCCATGGCTCCCTCTGGGACACTGAGGGATTCTGGGATCTGCTGCACCTTCTGCTGGCTGCTCACCCCTGTGCAGAAAGACAAAGGTCAGCCAAACAGGACTGGAGACATAGGGATGCTAACACTCCAGAATGCCTTTCCCTGGGCCTCCGCCTGCTTTTGTTATAGTATGAGAACACCAATATTTCTACTCTCCAGCCTAAAATAGGCAAAATCTTCATATATTATATTTTTATGTTCCCATAAGCATGGTCAAACTTACCACTCAGTTGAAGCCAGAGGAACACTAGTGAAACACTTAAAGGAGTCATTATTGTTTCTACTGAAGATTCTTACTTCAAGCATCACAGAAGAAGTGGCATTTAGGCAGTTTAAATTCTTATGCTTGAAGATGCATAAAAAGAGAAACCTCAGATGGTTCATCCAATTAGAAAGAAGGAGGGCTATATCAAAATCCCTCCTCCTCCCTCTGAGCCCCACCTGAGCCCCACCTACACCCAAAGAACCACATGACAAATCGCCTCTGGGTCTTTGAGAGGAGACTGCCATCCTGTGGATTCACCTTACTGTCAAAGAAATATTGTAAGAGCAGACTCTTCTTATGTAAACTATTAAAACAAGCGATAATTTAGTCAGATGAGAAGTTTAAGACATTTGCTCAAGTATATTATATGTGTGCTTATTTATACACTATTCACCAAATGGCAACTTATTTTATCAGTTTAAAAAACTATTTTCTGTAATATTTTTAAAGCTCTTGCAATCAAATAATAGCTTGTGTTCTTTATTTCTTCTCTGTGTCAGCTTAGACATCCCTAGATTACTTCTCGTCATCAATTTTAATATTTTGCCTAAATTTTCTATATTAAAAAGCCTAAATTTTCTATATTAAAATAATATTTTAAAAAATAGCTTTAAATATGGATTAACATGTGTGGTTGCAGTTCATAGCCTAACCATATTTTTTTTTTGTGTGTGTGTGTGTGTGTGTGTGTGTCTTACTTCATTGTTCATGGGCATTTTGTTCATTTATTTTGTGTGTTTGCACATGTGTATAGGTTACAGTTCAACATTAGGTGTTGTCTTTGACCACTCTCTGCCTTATTTTATTGTTTAAGAATCATAAAAATAATCTGTTCAACCAAGTAGGAAAGAAATGGCCTAGATTTCACTCTTTGAACAATAAGAACCACCTAAGAAATGGGTTCTTGGCCTCTCACTGAACCTTGAGCTCACCATCACAGGCTCATTGTCAGAGAACTTCGGGGCTGGACTATGTCCTTACCAGTGCTGGGGCTACATATCTGGAGGTAGTATTGGATATTATATGTGTTATGGGTATCTGGACACAGTTCCTCATGCTGGTGAGTCAGCACTTTGTTGCTGGGCACTTTTGTTTTCTTTATTATTGACATTATTTGGGGATTAAGAGGAATCTTCAGCATAGATTTTTGTGTTGGTGTTGTTGTTAGCTGTTTATTTAGCAAGGTGGCCCTAGAAGTGCATGGAATTCTTCATCCACCAACAATGCACATCTCTAGCAGAGATGCTGGTGATTATTTAGGGGAGCACTGTGCTCCGTTTCTGGGACAGACATAGAACATCCTAGAAAAATGGAAGATGGAGTTGTGGAGAAAACAAAAATAGCAACTTTATCCACTGTAATTGGAGGATCCCTAAGGCTAGTCAGCAAATAGGACTTTAGCTTGGTAATTTTATTGGGCCTATGTATTTTTTTCTTCTTCACTATTAATTAGTCCTATTTAGGATACACACCCTCATCTTTCACACCAGTTCAACTCATATCATCTTCTGTGAATGAGAAGCTGCCATTCCAATGAGCTTTCTTTTGCTTTCCCATCTATCTATATTCATATTTCTCTTCCTTGGATCTATACACTCAGAGATCAACATCAACTGTTGTCAGGAATAGAACCATGACTGCTCTGGTTGCTTAAATGAAGAGAAGGGGTGGAGCTTAGGAGGTATCATCATATTCTAAGGGATGGACTCCATACGGGATTAGTCCAGGGGCCTATGGTCATACATCTTGAAAAGCAGCCCAGATTCCTTCATTGGATCTTCTCAGAGCTCAGGTTGTTTCTACCTTCCTCCATCAAGTATCACCCCAAGTATGTGACTATAATTAATTGGGCCTTTTCTCTCTGGAGAGCTTATATATCCCATCAAGGCTAGAGCATAGAGGAGGGACTCAGTTTCCTGAGAGAGTCTCTCCTCAGATGCCCCACAGAATAACAAGACTTACACATATTGAAGCAAGATTGGATGGGGACTTGACCAGTCCATGATGTCCTGGGCCAAGAACAGTCCACATCAATGTGGGCTATCTATAAATACTTGAGGTAGGATGGTCCAATGACATGTTTAGCTTTACAAGTTATATACCTTTTAGTCTCTGGAGAAAGGTAATTCTGGCCTCAAGGGCTGGTGTTAATAGCTTTGGTAGCTATCATGTATAGAATGGCTAGTAGCACAATGTAAAGTCCCTCCAAGATGATACTAGAGAAAAAATGGGAAAAGAAATTTAAAAATCATTGGACTTTTTGGTTAAAACAATGATAAGCCTGTTTCTTTTCATATAAGCATTGTAGTGTTGAGTTGAGCCAGGGCCAAGATAGCCTAAATATAATAAGCAGCATTTTCTTACCAAGAAGCAAATCATGAGTTAAAAAAATAGTTGCCTATATCACATCTCATATGCATTTAAGTCTAATGTCTAGTGAGTGTCATTCCTTAGATTGCTGAAGAACATATTATACTTTCCTATGTTGTATTTAAGACCATTTAGCTCCCAAAATCAATCACTATTATTTTTCAAAGCCAGTTGAAGATCTGGTCCTTGGGTGGATCACTTGGGTTTGAGAGGAACCTCTGGCTCCTCTAGCCATTTGTTCTATCAGTGTGAAGATAAGTCTAGGCCCTTGCTTGACTATGGTTTTGCTCTGAAACATGGGGACATCTTTTCTATTGTTGACCATTCTCTTTGTAATCTGAACACTGGTTAGAGATCACTGTAAGTTTCCAAGGCCTCTTAAACAATAGAACAGGCAATTCCCCAGAGAAATAGAACAGTTCATTTCAGTTTAGTTTAGATGTGGGTATTTTGCCTACAAGTACATCAAGTACCACATGTATGCCTATTGCTCACAGAAGCAAGAAGAGATTGCCTGATTCCCTGAAACAAAAGTTACAGACAGTTGTTAACTACCATGTTTGGTGCTGAAAATTGATCCCAGATCCTTTTGAAAATCCCAGTGTCCTTAATCCCTCAGCCTCTCTCCAGTCCCTTATTCAGACAAAATTTTGAGAGATGTCCCATACTGTCTGAAACCAAGTAGAGGGGAAGAGAGGAAATATTTTCCAGTTTAATTCCTCTGACCACATTAGAATACCCTTGAAGGATGTTTGAACATAAAGAAAGCTAGTTTCACCAGTCTGCTACTTCTAATTGCTGTGGTATATTTAGATAAAGATCTAGAAAAAGATCATCCTGAGTGAGGTATCCCAGAGGCAGAAACACACACATGCTATATACTCACTTACAGTGGATATTAGATATATAATATAGGATAAACATTCTAAAATCTGTACACTTAAAGAAGCTAAGCAAGAAGGAGGACCCTGGGTAAGATGACCAATCCTCACTCATAAAGGCAAATGGGATAAACTTCAGAAGAGGGAGAAAACAGGGAACAGGACAGGAGCCTAACACAGAGGGACTCTGAAAGACTCTACCCAATAGGGTATCAAAGTAGATGCTGAGACTCATAGCCAAACTTTGGGCAGAGTGCAGGGAATCTTATAAAAGAAGGGGGATATAGAAAGACCTGGAGGGGACAGGAGCTCCACAAAAAGAGCAACAGAACCAGGAAATCTGGGCCCAGGGGTCTTTTCTGAGACTTATGCTCCAAGCCAAGAACCATTCATGGAGATAACCTAAAACCCCTGCACAGATGTAGCCCATAGCAGTTCAGTATCCAAGTGGGTATCCTAGTAAGGGGAACAGGGACTATCTCTGACATGAACTCAGTGGCTGGCTCTTTGATGACCTCCCCCTGATGGGGAAGCAGCCTTACCAGGCCACAGAGGAAGACAATGCAGCCAGTCCTGATGAGACCTGATAGGCTAGGGTCAGATGGAGGGGGAGGAGAACCTCTCCTATCAGTGGACTTGGAGAGGGGCATGGGAGGAAATGAGTGAGGGAGGGTAAGATTGGGAGGGACTGAGAGAGGGGACTACAGCTGGGATCCAGAGTGAATAAACTGTAGTTAATATAAAAATAAAAATTAAAAAAGATAAAGATTGAACTTTGATAATACATGCATTTTTGTTCTTTAAGATGGTCTTAAAGTTGTTGTGGAAAGTAGACAAATAACTCTATTGATTTAAGCAAAGGTTTGACAACAATATGTTGAACTTTGACCTTTTTCATACATCTTAAAATTTGCTTAGACCCTTGTAAATTACTTACTATTTCCAGTTTCCTTTCCAGTCATTTCTGTTCCATCTTATTTTGTAAAATAACAGTAATAAATGAACAGTCAACAGGCCTAGATGTGATGATCTTTTCAGAGTAGGCACAGCTGATGTCCAAGTCGTTTGGCTTGGAAGATAGTACTTATTTACATCAGCTTTATAAGAGATGTTTGAATCCAAACATAATACAACCTGTGTAGATCCTGTCATAGTATGTGGTTTGATAATTCCAAGGTTAACCTTATAGAAAACACAGGACAGGACAGACCACAGTATGCAGAACAATCTACTTTATCAGTGCTTTTCGTTTGGAATGAATGTAGGTACCAGATAGAAATACAGCTTTATACCATGGAATCAATAACACTCACAATGCCTATACCCTTCGACTGGTTTGTTGTTTTTGTTCTATTTTCTCCATGTTAGAG
This sequence comes from Rhombomys opimus, assembly GCA_010120015.1. NCBI lineage: Eukaryota > Metazoa > Chordata > Mammalia > Rodentia > Muridae > Rhombomys > Rhombomys opimus. The sequence continues at coordinate 7,602 of REGO01001597.1, read as the reverse complement.
AGTTGGAAAACAAGCCTCGTTCAGGAAAGAGGGCTTGAGAGAACATTTTGAGATAAATATGCTTGTATCTGAAGTGGGAGGGCCAATTTAAATCTTCAGAGCCAACTTCTCAGTGAGCTCAAACAGCACAGGATAATTTAATGTACACACGTAAGGCATCTGTTTCTCTCCAAACTGAACCCAGTAGTTTCCTGTCAAGTGTTGAGTTGAGCACTGGGAATAGGAATTGACAAGTGCAGAAGGTCCTGGGTAGGTGACAGTGAACACCTGTGACCGAGGAGGATCAAGCCAACAGAAGTCTCTCTCTCTCTCTCTCTCTCTCTCTCTCTCTCTCTCTCTCTCTCTCTCTAACTGATGTCTAATCTTAGACTCTCCCTACCTAGGCTTGTGATGATCAAGTGGGAAGACTGTAATCAATTTGGGGCAGAAAAATCTGAAAATCTTAAAATACTCTGCTTTTCTTTAGGCTAGGCAATGAAAAGGCTCAAGAACATAGGTAGGTCCAAACTCTTCTTCCATCTCCTGCATGAAAAACAGCCCAGAGGATATTTGGGTTGGAGTTGCCCTAAGGAACTAAGTGTGAAGAGGTCTACATTTCTTTCCATTCTTATTCTCTCCTACATAGGGTTGGGGGTTGGAAGGGAGGTAGAGGCTTAAGGAACGCAAATAGGACCATACCCTTTGGCAAAAGAAAATCAGCCACAGATGCCAAGAAAGGCATCACAAGCCCCATTTACTGAGTTTACTGGGCCCACAAAAATGCTTATAGTGATTAGTAACTTATCCATGTTCACAGAGATGACGAGATAGCCAGATGCAGAAGGGAAGCTGGTAGGCTTCAGACCATTAGCCCATTCCCCAAAAAATGATTTTAATTAACTCATTATCAGACACAGTTTTGCTCTCTTTAAAAATTCAGTGATGTTATATGAACATGTTTTTGTTTTAACCCCAAGTGTGGGATATGGGGCTGCTTTCAGTTTGTTCATGCCTGTTAACTATGACTGTTTCTTATGGGCTCAGAGAGGGGGGTGTTCTTTGCCAGCTGCAGAGAGTTTAATTGTGAAGACTCTGAGAGGGTATAAATGCTAGAACACTGAGAAGAGGAATCCAGGGAGGAAACAGGATGCTGCTGTGTTTGCTGTTTGCTGGCTTGCCAGTTAGCTGAACTGCTGTATATCCTGGCTATGAAGATTGGAGTTGCCCTAAGGAATTAAGTGTGAAAAGGTCTACATTCCTTTCCCTTCTCATTCTCTCCTACATAGGGTTGGGGGTTGGAAGGGAGGTAGAGGCTTAAGGAACACAAATAAAATAGTTTAAAAAATAGCGCCTACACTGGTGGGCAGGGTTGGCCTTCCCTTCAGGTTTGATTCTGATGCCTACCGTGTTCCCAGCTGGTTCCCAGACGAGTGTTTAAGGGATACAAACTTTACAACTGTGACTTGCTTCTGGGTCTACAATCATCCAACTGGTCACAGGACACTTAGATGTTCAGACTCACTCAACAAGGTTCCAGGTGCTCCCTGGGCCTGCATTCATGCCATTGCTATTTTCCCACTATATGCACATTTTTCAGCAAGAACTAGACATTAATATCTACCTTCTAAACTACATCTAGAAAGCTATCTCAGAAAGACTGAATCCTCAATAGGGAGAAACCAGAAGTTACCCTTGGTGAGACAGGGGGGTTCAAATTGAGAGAAAAAGGTGCTCATTGTCCCAGGATGGAGGGTCCACAGTGGGTCCAGTGGACATCTACAACAATATTCTTGGCTACTACGATAATAATATCCTCCAAACTCTTGAGAGCTCTCAGCCATTGTAATCAGAAGTGGCAGTCTAAGGATGTGCTATCTAAGGTGGGAACAGTTTCTGCTGTGAAGTAGAAACTGGAGCACCTTCTTACCCTTAGTGAGAACCTAGTGGGAGAATCACCCCAGGTGCTTAAACATCCAGGCCTGCCCTAGACCCTAGTGCCTAACTCCTTGTTCTCATGATCCTGCAGAAGTCAGTGGTTTCTGCTAAACCTAATGAACTACTATGCTGTTCTCAGGGCGTGCCCTGAAAATGAGTTCTGTGTTGGTAACAGTTGGCAAAAATTCTGAAGTGCTTGGGGAACACAGGCCCCTGCAACAGCTACTTAAGATATATCCATCAAGGTCTGAGGGGACAGGAACTCCACCAGGAGATCAACAGAGCTCAAAAATCTAGGCCCAGAGAGCCTGCAAAGACTGATGAATCAACTAAGGACCATGCATGGAGAGGACCTAGACCTCCTGCTCAGATGTAGCCCATGAGCAGCTCATTCTTTATGGAGGGATTCCCTAGTAAGGGGAAGAGGGGCAGTCTCTGGCATGAACTCTTTGCCTACTCTTTGATCACCTCTCTCTGGCTAGGCAGCCTTACTAGGCTACACAGAAAGAGGATCTAGACAGTCCTGATGAGACCTTATAGGCTAGGGTCAGAGAGTAGGGAAGGGGAACCTCTCCTATCAGTGGACTAGGTGAGGGGCACAGGGCACAGGGTACAGGGGGACAGGGGGACAGGAAGGGGAGAATAGGAATGGGAGGAGATGAGAGAGGAGGCTACAGGTGGGATACAAAGTGAATAAACTGTAATAAATTTAAAAAAAAGATTTATCAGTCAAAAGCCAGCCCACTCATATCTCAACCAAAGCAATGTCTATTCATAGATGCAGAGACTTTCTATGTTTTTGCTTTCTGTATATTCTGACGGGAATCTCCAACCAGAGTCCACATTTTACCTTCTACTTTTTATTTAGGCAAAACTCAAGTGCAGAAAAAATTTCTTGTAAAACATGCTCACTGGTTCTGATTGAATTTAAGGAAGATAGAACCATACCTGTAACTCTCAGTGAGGTCAAGAACATGTAACGAGGTAGGTCATAGTACCTGGAGAGAATCTAGTACTGTTACTAAATAAGTGGACTTGGCCTTTTTGAGGCTTAATGACATGTTGCTCTATCATGTCGGTACAAATCAATACATCGCAGAACCTCATTAGAGAAGCTTCTCACAGTAGATAGCAATTAACATAGAGATCCACAAGTGGTCAATGTGCAGAAAATAAAAGACTTTGGGGTATTCAGTCCCAAATAGAACATCTATATCCTACAGCATTCCATAAAGGCTCAGGGTTCTACACTGAGAAGGGAATGGAAGGATTGCCAGAGGTAGTGGATGATTCAAGGAAACAGTGTTTTCTGAACAAAACAAAGCATATTTGAACTTACAGCAGTCGTGGTAGCATGCATAAGACCTGTGCCAGCTCAATACAGACAAAGATGAGAAGGGGCACGAATTACCATCCCTAGCTGAGAGAAACTAGCATTTCATAGCTGCTGGGAGAAGAGTTGTTTTTCTTGACACACACTAAATATTCTAAATTCTATTGTTCCTCTCCTTCTATTGAAAAGCCCCAGTCTCTGAAAGTTATGAATTCATAGATCTCCCCCTGAGCTTTTCTTCATGTCTCCAATTGTAACCTAACTGACAAAGTGTCCGAGGCTCATCTAAACCAAAAGCTTAATTGGATATTCAGAGAACTAAGCACAGGAAATTTGTGTTCTTCCTTTGTCCTACAACATACTTCACATCTTTGCACATACTGGTAGCTGAGAGCCAGCATTCTATCAGACCCCTTTCTACCCAAAAGACATGAAATCGGCATTCACTAAATATTGTCTCATCAGACTCTTTCCTTGCCCACTGACAACTGCATAAGGAATAGAATGCACGGGAAAATACAAACAGCTAAATCATGATCTTCAATGGTATGGTATAGTGCACTTGACACAGAATAACACCTGTTTCTTAGTACATTTGAAAACCAGAGGAGGCATGGCAGGAGCACACGATGGCAGCCACACAGCCTTGGAAAACATTTGCCAGTGAAGAAGGAAGCTTAAAGCAGTATGCTGGCCGGAAGCATGGTGTTGTAGGGCATACTCTCCCAGGTGAGTCTAGAGTCCGCTGAATTGACAACTTCACACTAACCATCAAAGTGCTATTCCATTTCAGCCCAGAAGACCAAAGCAGCTCTTGTAGGGATGATCCTTAAGTAATGGGCACCCTTATATCTCTTGAAATACCCTGTTTTATCCTTTAGAAAAAAGTTTAAAAATATAGAAACATATATTGACACTTTCTGATTTGTCAGTGTTCATTCTTCTAAAATTTTATCTGTTCTTTCATATATTCATAATATATTTAGATCCTATCCACACCATGCTTCTTCCATCAAATTTTCTCAGATCTCACTTCTTGATGCTCTTCTGCATTTCTATTCTCTCCTTTTCGTTTTGTTCTTTGTAATATTCTGGAATCAATTATAGCTGCCCTATACACATGAGTATAGGACCATTGACTGGAGGACAGACAACCTGCCAGGACACACATTCCTGGAGAAAACTGACTCTGTCTCTCCTTGCATTTATCAATGGTCTGTATCTCCTAGCTACTATTGGGGTCAGATCAACAGCTCTTTCACCCATCCTACAATGCTTATTGGCTTGATCATGTGTGGGCAACTCCACCTGCTATGAGGTCATCAGTGCAACAACCCTCTCATACCCAGAAGACCCTATTCCATGGCAGTCTTCTCTGACTTCCGGCTCTTTCAAATTTCCATCACTTTAGTCAGTGTTTGGAGCTGAGCATGCCATAGCCATTTTATTCTTCGACCCTTGACAAATAGTGAGTCTGTGTTAACTCTTGCCCCTTAATAACAAGAAGTGTCTCTGATTAAGGATGAGAGATGCAATAATATGAAGGTATAAGGATAAATATTTGGGTGCTATGTCTACTTAGCAAAATAGTAGAGTCTTCCCTGTGGTGTATGACCTTCACAGCCACAGGGTTTTAGCCAGGTTTATAATACAAGATATTACATACCTATTTTAGAGAGGGACTTAAATCCTGTTAGAAAGCTTTATTTACCTCCATTACACTCAGGTAGTAACTGAACCAATAGGCACATCTTGCCAGGCTGGTGATTACAGATTTCAGTGTTCACAGAAGATTAATAATATTGATAACCGTTGTCCACCAGCAGCTTTCAAAGACCTTTCAGGAATCTTAAAAGATAACCAGCAAGGTAGAAGAATTCAGGTCAGTACCACCTTGATTTCACCGTGTCCTTTAACCTGAGCATGTGGTAGACAGTAAGGTCTTGCCAACAAGTTCTGGAAGTTGATCAAGAGAAACAGCAATAGCCTCTATTATTTGTCGGGATCTCTGGGATTCATCTGACCAACTAACTGAAGGGAGGTAGACCATACCTGACAATTATAAATTTTATAGTTTGATCAACTATAGATATAAACTATATAGAGAGAGATGAACAACATATATAAAGCTCATAAAATACTAGATTTCATGTGTTTTTAAACATACACATCCCATACTGTCTCATGCCCTTCCCTCCCATTCTCTCCCCACATAAGGTTACCCCTTCTTTACGTTCTTTTTTCATACCACCTGTGTTATACTGTACCCATCCTCAAGCTCTTTCTCCATTGCATAATGGCTACTTTCTTGTTTCCTGGCTTCCAGATATGTCACAAGACAAGCTCACAAACCAAAAGGTTTAATACTAGGATAAACATATAAATTGAGATGCATGCTGCATTTATTTTTCTGGATATGGTTTACAACATTCATTGTAATTTTTTTTTTCAGTTTGGTCCATTTTTCTTCAAATTTCATGATTTAATATTTTACTTTAGAAACTATTAAGTGTGTATAGATATTTTGCCTGCATGTGTGTCTGTGGTTCACATATGTTCAGTGCCCATGGAGGCCAGAGGAGAGCCTCAAATTCTCTAGAGGTGGAGTTACAGACAAGTTTTTAGCTGACTTTGCAAACAGAACTCTAAGTCATCTGCAAGAGAAGAAACTGTTCTTACCTGCCAAGCCACCTCTCTAACTCCAATTTTGTTACTCTTTAGAGCAGAAAAAAAATTGCATTATGTACTGTACCATACCATTATCCATTCATCATTTGGTAATCACCAAGGCTGTTTCCATTTCCGAGGCATTATGATTGAAATGTCAGTGAACTGGAAGAGCAACTATCTCTAACAGGATGGATATAGAGTCTTTTGGGGAAATATCCCTGAGTTGTGTGTCTGTATAATGTGTTGGATTCATTTTTTTTTAGCTTTCTGGGGATCCTAGATTCTAATTTCTACTGCTACATGTGCCAGTAGGGTTGTTTGTTTTGTTATGTCGAAACAAGTTAGAGTTATTTGGAAAGAGTTATTTGGCACACTTAATTTATAAAGTGTGCCCATCAGATTGACATGTCTACTTTCACAACATCGACATGATGATTTCATTACCATGACTGTAGTATAGCTTACTGTTAGATATGGTGATCCCTCTTGTCATTATTCTTTTGGTTCAGAACCGTTTTGGGTACTGAAGTATGGGTTTCATCTTAAGGAGAAGGATTTAAATCAAGTAAGAAAGTGTCTAATTACTCTCAATATGTTTGAGCTAATACTGAACCAGTGGACATCGCTTACCAGGCCAGTCACTATTGTAGCTCTCAGGGTTGGGGTTGCAGTTAAGTAATATTGATGATTTCTTTTCCACTCCATTAGCATTAATAGCACCTTCCAGCACTGTGAAAGCTAGCCAGTAGGGATGAAGTTTCCAGGTCAGTGCCATATTGATTTCTCCATGTTCTATGACTCAAGTTTGGTTTGTTCAGCAGTAGAGTTTTATTGCTAAGTTCTGGAGTGAATACAAAAGCATTGGCAATTGTCTGTACTCTGTGAGAGTCTTTGGGACCTCAGTGGACAACAAGTCCAGGATAACCCATTCTTTTTTTAAATTTATTATTATTATTATCATTTATTACAATTTATTCATTTTGTATCCGGGCTGTGTCCCCCTCTTATCTCCTCCCAATTCTACCCTACCTCCCTCTTCTCTCTGTATGCACTTCTCATAGTCCAGAGGTAGGGGAGGTCTTCCTCCCCTTCTATTTGACCTTAGCCTATCAGGTCTCATCAGGAATGGTTGCATTGTCTTCCTCTGTGGCTTGGCAAGGCTGCACCTCCCCTAGGGGGAGGTGATCAGAGAGCCTGCACTGAGTTCATGCCAGAGAAATCCTTTGCTCCCCTTATTAGGGACCCCTTGGAGACTGAGCCTATGGGCTACTTCTGAGCCAGGGTTTTAAGTCCTCTCCATGCATTGTCCTTGGTTGTATCAGTGGGAACTAAAAAAGGTCATCTTGAGTGAGGTAACCCAGAAGCAGAAAGACACAAATGGTGTATACTTACTCATAAGTGGATATTAGCCATATAATATAGGATAAACATACTAAAATCTATATTCCTAAAGAAGCTAAACAACAAGGAAGACCATAGGAAAGATGCTCAATCCTTATTCAAAAGGTTAATTGCGATAGACATTGGAACCAGGAGAAGGGAGGGAACAGGACAGGAACCTACCATAGTCAACCTCTGAAAGACTCTACTGATTGAGATGTCAAAGCAAAGGCTGAGACTCATAGCCAAACTTAGAAAGACCTGGAGGGGAAGGAGCTCCAAAAGGAAACCAACAAAGCCAAAAA
>REGO01001596.1:16773-28019 GCA_010120015.1 Rhombomys opimus | reverse complement strand
TTTATTTTGGTGGTTAACTAAAGAGAATGTAGGACTGGAAAGAGAGCCTAATGAGAGGCAGAGAAGGAAGGACACCAGGAGGCTCCTAACTAGTCTGTGGAAGCCAATTTCTTTTTCCGTTGCTTCATGTTTTCTTCTTTAACTTTGATTAATTTTGGAAGTTTAATGGAAACAAGCTCATCACTGACATTTACTGGGACCACTTGATGGTTCTGAGCACTTTTTATCAGGGCGGCAAATAATTTAGACACATTTAACTTGTGTTGCATGTCTTCAAATGACATTTGGTCCTGGTGGGAAGCAGAGAGCATCTTCTCCAAGGCCTCTGTGCTATTTCCTTCACCTTGGTGTTCAGTCTTCTGCAAGGCAGCATTGTGAATTGTCTGGTGATCAGCAGATATGGTGGGTTCTTTTTGAGTCTGTCAGAACATGAGGTAGAGACAATTGTTTATAACAAGGTTTACTCTAAGCAAAACAAGACTTGTCCATTGTATTTACAGCAGTTACAGAAGGATGAGAAGAGGCTGTGGGCCCGTATTTTCTCTGATATTTCAAGTTGAATTATTCACTCCAACATGACCAAGGACTGATTTTTTAAATCTGTTTCATATACTTCACCACACTGCATGACAATTGTTCACTCTGTGTCTATGACTATGTTTTCTTTCATGATTCCAGGAACATGGACCGATAGTGTGTGTTTCAACAAACAGGTATAAGACATTTAACAATTCTTGCTTAAAAAAATGTGCATGCTAGACATTTATAATACAGAACCACTGAATTTTGCCTAAGCCAAGGTTGTCATACACATCCACTCTCCCTGATTCTTAAACTCACACCAAATATAAAGGTAATTCATTTCATATCTGAAAAAATGAGTTCTCTGAAAGGAAAGGTAATAATGATTTTCTACTTATATGCTATCTTGTTCTGTATGTTTCTGAAGAAATGTGTTTTTGACTGAGTATCAGAGGAACTTTTATAAGGAGGGCAGAGTAATATATGAAATATTGCACATTAACAGTTCCTGTTGAATCTTCATTCCTCTCCAGAGTTTTCTTTATCCTATTCTTTCATACAAAGAGAGCAACAGAATCAAAAAGTCTAATCAAAAGGGTCTTTTCTGAGACTGATATTGTAAGCATGTATGGAAATAACCATGTATGGAAATACCCTAGAACCCCTGCACAGATGTAGCCCATGACAGCTCAGTCTCCAAGTAGGTTCTCTAGTAAGTGGAATAGGGACTGTCTCTGACACGAACTCAGTGGCTGGCCCTTTGATCACCTCCCCATGAAGTGGGAGGATTTTTACCAGGCACAGAGGAAAACAATTCACCCAGTCCTTATGATACCTGGTATGCAAGGGTCAGAAAGAAGGGAAGGAGGACCTCCCCAACAGTGGAATAGGGGAGGGTCATGGGAAGAGATTATGTAGGGAGGGTGGGATTGGGAATAGATGATGGAGGGGGCTATAGTTGGGATACAAAGTGAGTAAAGTGTAATTAATAAAAAAATTAAAGATAATAAAACCAACCAAACAAAGAGTTCCTTTTGAGGACTGACAGGAAGCCACCCAAGCACACAGCAAGGAATAAATATTTGATGGAAATGCAGGAATGATAGTAAAACAGAATGCTGAGTGAGCTAGAGGGTGAGGTGGAAGGGTAGACCTGATGGTAGTGACAACCGAGAGAGAGGATTGAGGTGTCTACCTGCTGTCATTGCTCAGAAGGGTTAGCAAGACAAGTTAGAAGAGCAAAACCTCAAGAAGACACTGACTCAGCCACCAATAATTTTACCAGTCTGGAGGATCTCCTGATTCTGGGTAAAAGGAAAGGTTACTTTCTGAATTGGACCACTGTGCACCATGGTACCACTGGAGTCCATGTTGGTGTCAGTGGTTCATGCTGCTTCCCCAAACCTCCCTTTGTGATGCCAGGGTGCTGTTTCAGGCTTTGCTCCTAGGCAGGTGTTAGTGGCCCTGGAAAACCACCTGAGAGTATGTTGAAGCTCATAGTCCTTTTGGCCCCTGAATACCATGAGTGGGTCAGTGATCCTATGGCCAAGAGTCATGTTGATGTCTACAGCTTTCTTAACACCAAAGCACATGTGTGTACTCATGGTCAGTGCTGATACCTTAAGCAACGTTAATGTCTGTGTAAAGCTGGCCCAACCACTCAGCAGCCTACACCACTGAGGTACAGGCAAGGGCTTAGGTGAGGGAAAGCTGACCCCACTTTGCCTGGGTCACCTCATAGCTTTCCTCAGTTGATGGCTTCTGGCTTGGATGCAAGCAGAGAAAGCTTCATCTTCCTTTGGGGAATTGGCCACTAGGAATCTGACCATGATGTAGTGAATATGTGCAGCACATAAATTGTTGTTTTTATTTTGAGGGGTTTGGAGGAGGTCATGAAAGAAGGGGTGAATACTGGAAGACAAGGAAGAAAGCATGATAGGGGCATGGTGTGAAAGTTTCAAATAATTAAAATAAATAACAAATCAATGATATGTAAGTAAATAAGTGAATAAATGCTGAAAGGAACCTAAAAATAGTTCACTATGAATGAACGATATGTCATCAAACTTGATTAGGAACCGTGTACATGCTACAGAGAAAGGAGGGGTTATTTATCTCTTGAAGTTCAGTGTAACTTCACTTGCTATAGAGGTTAGCAGATAATTTTTTCTTTTGGTTCTCATATTCAACTTTATCTGCGACGAGGTCCTTTGTATGATGATGGATTCTGCTCCTTCTACCTCTCACTTCACTGTGGCATAATCAGAATCAAAGACAAGCTTTATATCTGAACTCAAATTTTAATGCTTTACTCACTGACAAGTTATCTCAGGTCCTTTATGCATATTTTGGATGTCTGGTAAGTATCATATATTTGCAGCATACTCTTCAATTGTCCAGTTCCCACGTGTCACTGGTGAATAAGGAGCGACCAGTGCTGGAGGGTACAACTTTACTCTCTGTCTTCATTGTTCTTTTAAGTGCTCCAAAACCCCAATAGCAATGCTTAAACTGACCTTACTATCAGTGTTTCAGTATAATTATTTTGTGTAGCATTTTAAAAAATTCAGTTAGATCTGAGATAATTATCCATGTAAAACTCACCATTCCTTGAGTGAGCATTGATGGCAGCAGCAGAGTCATGAGACATAACATCACTGGTAAAGAAGCCATGGCTGAAACTAAGCAAAGAAAATGTTCTGGTTGAATTAAGCAGTGCACAGGACACAAAAGCAATAACCACCTTGATAGCAGATAGGTCAAAGCAACTGTCTGACAAATCCATTAACAAAATGGAGACAGAGTTGAGATGTGAAGTCGCTGTAGTTTCATGGTGCTCACCTTGCCTCTAATTGGTAGAATACATATGTTAAAATTGTCATTGATGTCCCTCATGCATACCTGTAAATGGTAAAGTATTCCTAGTTTTTATCTGTGTAGGTCTATTTGCCTATCCTCAAAATAAAATGAGGAAAAATATTAGTTGTTTTTTTTTTGATAAATTTTTGTCACTGAGTACCATCTCTTATTTGGCTATTCGCTATTTATACCTTACATCTATACTGGATATAATTTGGGTGCCAGTGTTGTGATTATCCAGATATAAATACACAAATATCTTAGAAGTGGCATTTTGTGAAGAACAATTTAACATTCTGCCAGTTTTTTGTTTGTCCTTGAATCAGTTTTAGTCTTTATCTTCAATAAGTAATACAACAAAAATTAATTAATTGTGTATTTAGTGCATTTAGGCACTAGATGTTAGATGGCTAGTTTCATATTTTCATTAAGGTTTAAACACCGTCATTGCACATAAGATCCTTTCTGATAGACCAACTAAATCCTACATTCTTTAGATGCTGCTAAAGACAACTGGGTGTCAGATAAACTCACCTTCCTTCTGCAACAGACAAATAAAAATGACTTATTTGTAACTTAAAGATGAGTTGTCTAATTTTGTATACTGAATATACATTCAAAATCTTCAAATTATTTTTATAATCATATAAATTGCTTTAAATTTTTAAGTTGTGATTAGGATTACCATCTTGAAAATGGCCATCTACAAAAAGCAATCTACAGCTTCAATGCAATTCCCAGCAAAATACCAACACAATTCTTTGCACAACTTGAAAGAACTATTCTCAATTTCATTTGGAAAAACAAAAAACCCAGAATTGCTAAAATATTCCTGTACAATAACAGATCTTCAGGAGGTATCTCCATCCCTGATCTCAAGCTGTACGAAAGAGCAACAGTAATAAAAACTTCATGGTACTGGCAGAGAACCACTCTGAGGAATAAATGGATTTGAATAGAAGACCCAGAATAAAACAACAACAACAACATTTGCTCAACCATGTTCATAGAAACTTTATTCATTATATCCAGAATCTGGAAACAACCTAGATGTCCCTTAACTGAGGAATGGATACAGAAATTGTGGTACATTGACAAAATGGAATACTACTCGGCAATTAAAAAAGAGAAAATCATGAAATATTTCAGGCAGATGGCGGGAACTTTTTAGATCATCTTGAGTGAGGTAACCCAGAATCAGAAAGACACACATGGTATATACTCACTCATAAGTGGTTATCAGATATATAGTATAAGATAAACATACTAAAATCTATACTCCCAAAGAAGCTAAACAAAAAGGAAGATCCTAGGGAAGATGTCCAATCCTCACTCAGAAGGACAAATGTGCTAGACATCAGAAGCATGAGAAGACAGTGAACAGGACAGGAGCATAACAGAGATGGCCTCTGAAAGACTCCACTGATCGAGCCATGGAAGCAGAGCTGAGAATCATAGCCAAGCTTTGGGCAGAATGCAGGGAATTTTATGAAAGAAGGGGGTGTTAGAAAGATGTGGAGGGAAAAGAAGCACCAAAAGGAGACCAACAGAGCCAGAAAAACCAACCACCCAAACAAACAAAAACACAAAAATCCTGGGCCCTGGTGGCCCTGCAGTTACTGATACCCTAACCAAGGACCATGCATGGAGAGGACCTGAAACCCTGGTCAGATGTAGGCCATAGAATCAGTCTCCAATGTTCCCTAATAAGGGGAGCAGTGGATGTCTCTGGTGTAAACTCAGTGGCAGGCTTTCTGGTCACCCCCCCCCCTGGGGGAAGGGGGTGCACCCTTGCCAGGCTACAGAGGAAGACAATGCAGCCAGTCCTGATGACATCTAATGGGCTAGGTTCAATTAAAAGGCGAAGTGGACCTCCAATATCAGTGGACTAGGGGAGGTGCATAAGGGGGAAAGAAGCAGGCAGGGTGTGATTGGGAGGAGATGAGGTAGGAGCCACAGCTGGGATAGAAAGTGAATAAACTAATAATAAAGAAATAAACTAATAACTAAGAAATAAATAATAATAATAATAATGTTGTTGATAATAATAATAAATTTTAACTGGCTCAGTAAATATGGGGGTCCTTATCAGCAAATATCTAGTACATGTTACATTTTTTGTTCCATTCCCTTTCTACCTTTCAAGCTCTCCCATGTACTCTGTAATGCTATTTCAGATTCACTGCTTTATTTTATTGCAATTTATGACAAAAATTAGATGCAAAACATCCCCCCAGAGATCAGTACTGTATTTTCCTTTGGTTCTCTCTCATAGACAGAAATCACTGCCAACGATCTAGAAAACATTTCAGGCCCACCTGGATCCTTACACACCTAGTGGCCATACCTTTCAGAGTGACAGTCTTTATTCTTGTTTTTGGTAGCCTAGCAAAGTATGAATTTCAAGAAATGCTTCACAGCCATATGACACTTTTAGAGCCTAAAGTTTAGAAAATGTGGCCTCACACTTCCTAATAATGAGCACATGAGGAAATGAATTCAATTTTATTTTTCTTGTTGCCCTCTATATTATTTTTCACCTAACCAGTTTCATTTTTCAAGATTGCCAGAGATTTTTTCAATTTCCCCATATAGTTCAATGTCTGAAGCTCTGATTTGTCACTAACCACTATAACCTTAAGCTTGTAAATGTTGTCATCTTACCATGGAACTTGCTTTCGTATCTACAGTCCTACATCAGATTGCTTGTTCTATAGACTTACATTTCAGGTCAGCTCCAGTTAAAGGCTCCTGTGCTTCTGTTGTTGTCTGTATCTAGTCTTTTTATTGTGTAGAGGGCGGGACTTGGAGGGTTTGGAGGCCAGCAGTGGTTGTGCCTCATTGGCTATTGTTCCCAGGAAAGTGTTAGTGAGTGCAGAATTTCTCTTTGTTTCTGCTTCTTGTTCATCAGAATATTTAACAAACTGCTGACATGGAAGAGCACCCTTGAAAATTTCCCAGCATCTGCTTGGTGGGTCAGTAAACCCCTGTTTTGTTTTTCTTTTCTTTTCTTCTGAAGATTTTCCTTTGACCCCTTCAAAGCATAATATGTGGAGAAAAGATTTGTTGTCTTCTTTATACTCTCACCCCCTTTTTTCTTCTTTAGGGCAAAGTTAGCTTTTTCCATTTTGACTGTAATAATGAATACTTGTGTATTTTATCTAGTCTTGCTTGTTGTATTTTTAAATGCAAAGTTCCCATGCTTTTAATGCTTCTCACATTTTTTTATTATGTGAGTTATGTTTTTTTTCTGATTTATAACAATTTAGTAGAGTATTGCTTTCCTCTATTCTAGTATCTTAATCAACAATTATTTCTTGGAAAGAAAAATTACTTATTTTTTATATTATTAGTGAATCTTGATAAATCCTAAGTAGAGGAATCAGATTTGATGGTCCATTGTTAAAATATAAAAGTTCCATGGGAAAATAAAACAGACTGAAATAGCAGTTCAACTGAGGGAATTGAAGTTTATGGAAATTTCTGAGAGAGAATTAAAATATTTTGCAGAAAATAAATAAAATGTTCTCTTAGAACTAAGTAAAACTATTTTTACTAGTTCATTTCAACATTTCATTATCATTTTAGAGTTTTCCTGAATTTAAAGGAAATTTGCCGGACCTCCTCATTCATATACTCATTCACATACTCAAATACTCCTCATTCGTAGCCAGATCATTCTTTATAGGATCTCACTTTAGATGTTATGTTTGCTATGGTTAAGAATTCAACATCAGAACTCAAAAACTTTTCCATTTCATTTGTACTTCATCAATTTTCACACCTCATCCTTTTCCTTCCACAATCTGATTCAAGATGCCATGTTACATTACATTGTCTCATTGTAGTCTCTAATTATCTGCAATTGTTTCTCAGATTTCTTTATTTTTCATGAGTTAGCTTTTTTTTGAAAACCGAGTCACTTCAGAAAAGAAGACCTCCCCTATCAGTGAACTTGGGAGGGGTATGCATGCAGAGGGTGGAGGGAGGGAGGCATTGAGACCAGAGGAGGGAGGGAACCACAGGGGGGACACAAAGGGAATAAAGTGTAATTAATAAAGAAAAAAAAGTAAAATAAAATAAAATAAAATAAAAATAAAAAATAAAAAACTCCCACAATTTGAGAATGACTGATGTTTTTAGCTCACATTAGGGCACAAATTACCTTAGTCTCTGGAGTACCTGGAATTGTAGGCTAAGTTAATTTTACAAGAAAAAAATTGAGATAGCTTTCAATACTATGTCCTCTATAAGCTTCAAGTTTTTCAAACAATGTAGTATAGAAACAGACAGATAATTGAATGGAAGTACACAGTGTAACAAAGCTATTGCAAAGCATTGGTGATTCAGATTCAAATAAAGTGTTTAAAGACTGGCAAAATGTGACTTACAAAGCCAGATTTTCCAAAATTTTACTTAAGTTAAATAAACATGTGTTAAATGTACTACGACACAAAATAATAGGGCAAAAGATGATTTGGAGGCAACAGGGTAGAGCAAATCTATTGTTCTCATAGTGATATTGTTCTCATAGGGGAACAGGAAACATAGTGACACAGAGTCGGGACAGGAATCCAATATTCACTTCATAGATAAATCAAAGACGTTCACGATTTTCCCCTCATCTCAACTTCTTAAACACCACCTCTTCTTCTGCCAGAAATGCTACACATGTTCACACAGTCTTTGAGTATAGAATGTTTATATTTCTAAACTGATAGCAAGATCTGACTTTTTCACTGACCACAGAGTTGTGGACTGAAGTAATTCACTCTGCTTCTGTTAACATATTTCTTTGTATGACATTCTGTTCTGGGATAATCAAAGGTCATATTCATTTCACAACCCAGGGAAAAAGAGCTTTCTTAACCATATACACGAATCACAACTATATCACCAGTTTACATATTATTCGAAGGTACAAGTCTCTTTTTATGACATAAGAATTCACAGTTATGAACGCTTGGATAAATCATAAT
This sequence comes from Rhombomys opimus, assembly GCA_010120015.1. Classification (NCBI taxonomy): domain Eukaryota; kingdom Metazoa; phylum Chordata; class Mammalia; order Rodentia; family Muridae; genus Rhombomys; species Rhombomys opimus. Next base: position 19,659 of record REGO01001596.1, on the reverse strand, counting down.
AATCATCATATATTTCTTTAATAAAATACCAGAGATGGCAAGAATACAAAGGCACTTGAGGGGTAGTAAGGAAATCTATTGCACTGGCATCTTCCTATAATATGAAAGTAACTTAATGAAGTCTCCAAAAAAAGTCATTGATCTCACCTCTGATCTCCATATTGTCACCAAAGATGCTTCCAGTCCTGGGGCTGGGTTTTATCCAATTGAGTTGTTGACTCAAAGGTCTTGTGGAAATTTCCAAACATCAGTGTGTTACCAAGACAATGGGCTACTCTTCACAAAAAAAGATAGTAATGCCCTTTGCAAAAAAATAACATGAACACAATACAGTGAATATGGAGAGGGCAAGCTGGTCCCTACATAGAACTTTCACCTTCATGTTACAGTGTCTGTGACATGGAGATGTGATCTCCAAGCTACCAAAAGAAAAAAAAATTCTTACCAAAAGGACTCATATGAATTCAGACATACAGAAGCAGCAATCACAAGGCATGCACATGTCTGTACCACGTTCTCTGCATATATATATTACAGCTTTTAGTAAAGCACTTTTATAAGACTCCTGAGTGTAAATGATTGTGTCTCTGATTCTTGTTCCTTCCCTTGGGACTTCCTTTATTTTTCTGAGGGCTTAATTCATCCAACTTCAATGTGATGTTTTTCATTTTACCTTAGTATGTAATTATTTTAGTAAGACCTGGAGAGGAGAGGAGCTCCACAAGGACCAAATATACCTGGGCTCAAGGGTCTTATCTGAGACTGGTTATCCAACCAAGGACCATGCATGGAGATAACGTAGACCCCTGCTCAGATATAGCCGATGGCAGCTCAGTATCCATGTGTTCAGAAAGTTGTCTCCTGTACCAATGAGTTCTAGGGTATTCCCCACTTTTTCTTCTAACTGATTTAATGTGTCTGGTTCTATGTTGTGGTCTTTGATCCACTTGGACTTTAGTTTTGTGCAGGGTGATAAGTATGGATTATTTGTATTTTTCTACATGTAGACATCCAGTTAGACCAGCACCATTTGCTCAACCATGTTTGTAGCAGCTTTATTTGTAATAGCCAGAAGCTGGAAACAACCCAGATACACCTCAACTGAACAATGCATACAGAAATTGTGGTACATCTACACAATAGAATATTACTCAGCAATGAAAAATAAGAAAATCATGAAATTTGCAAATAAATGGTGGGAACTGGAAAGGATCATCCTGAGTGAGCTATCCCAGAAGCGGAAAGACACACACAGTATATACTCACTCATATAGACATATAATATAGGATAAACCTACTAAAATCTATACACCTATAGAAACTAATCAAGAGGGAGGATCCTGACTAAAATGCTCGATCCCCATCCAGACAGGCAAAGAGGATGGACAGCAGAAGGAGAAGAAAACAGGAAACAAGTTAGGAACCTGCCACAGAGGGCCTCTGAAAGGCTCTGCCCTGCAGACTATCAAAGCAGATGCTGAGACTCAGGGCCAACTGTTGGGCACAGTGTATGGTATTTTATGAAAGAAGTGGGAAATAGTAAGATCTGGAGAGGATAGGAACTCCATAAGGAGAGCAACAGAACCAAAAAATCTGAGCACAGGGGTCTTTCTTGTGACTGATACTTCAACCAAGGACTATGCATGGAGATAACCTAAGACCCCTGCACAGATGTAGCCCATGGCAGTTCAGTATCCAAGTGGGTTCCATAGTAATAGGAACAGGGACTGTCTCTGACATGAACTGACTGGCCTGCTCTTTACTTACCTCCCCCTGAGGGGGGAAGCAGCATTTCCAGGCCACAGAAGACAATGTAGCCACTCCTGATGAGACCTAATTGACTAGGATTAGAAGGAAGGAAAATAAGACCTCCCCTATCAGTGGACTTGGGGAGGGGCATGCATGCAGAGGGTGGAGGAAGGGAGGGATTGAGACCAGAGGAGGGAGGGAACCACAGGGGGCATACAAAGTGAATAAAGTGTAATTAATAAATAATTTTTAAAAAACTAAAAAAAAAACAAACATAAAACACACTTAACCACTGAGTCATTTCTGCAGCCCCCTTAAAAACGAGAAATTCTGGGGTCTGGAGAGATGGCTTAGCAGTTAAGAGTATTGGCTGCTCTTCCAGAGGACCTGGGTCCAATTTCCAGCACCCACATGGCAGCTCACAACTGTCTGTAAGTCAAGTTCCAGTGGATCCAACCTCCACACAGAGACATACATGTAGGCCAAACACCAAATGTATAAATATATAAATACATAAATGAAAGAATAAATAAATAAATAAATACTAATAAATAAGAGAAATCCTCACAGCTCTGATAAGATAAAAATTATTAGATTAAAATTTTCAAAGTATCCAATGACTAATACGTAGAAACAAGATGAACACCTAAGGGCTATTAAATTCTATAGGAACATATAATAGCCATGTGCAGAGTCACCACATGACATCAAAATGACAGTTAGATGACCACCAGTAAAACCTGGCGTGACAGATCCTGTGTCATACCTCATTATCCAGGAAGTCCTTGCACACAAGATTTTTCCATAACAAGAAATAAGTAGAATATATGTAAACTTTTGTCTGTCATTTTCAAACAAGGCCTCATTCTGCTCTGAAACCAGTAGTAAGTAGCACTCCTTTATTGTAAGATGAATTTCCTGATGCCAATTAATTTATGACTGAGCATCAGCAAAATGTTATATTTAGTACTTGCATATCTGGATTATTGTCAGAATCTTACTGATAATTTTATTGAGAACAATTGTTTTTTTTTATTTAATCTTGTAAAGCTAAGTGCATATAATTCAAGTGAGTGGCTTATTTGTTATCTTGGAAATGCTTTTTGTACATAGAAGTGGGAATGAAACATTTTTTTT